>JACCGJ010001301.1:0-25734 GCA_013407085.1 Atriophallophorus winterbourni | reverse complement strand
GGTAAATTCCACCGGTGTAATGCTGTTCATGATGTTGATGATCCCATGAAGGACCGTACCGATTTGATGCTTATTACTTCGACTTAATTGGTTCCAGTGAGTGATCGAACCTGGTGTTATTAATTAGTATGTCACTAAGATTCTCTTGGATCCGATGGCTCAGCTATCATTGATTCGCCGTCGAAATCGAATAGCCGACATGCTCTGAGAACGAGAGCGATGGCAAGTTTACTTCGCCGTAGTAGAGAACAAAAATGAGTTTGAAAGATAGGGGGCTTAAAATCGTGTTTAAAGGTGGTCTTGTAGATATCTTCTCGGAGTGTTTCATTAATCTTGCAATGTTGTCAAGTGAAGTGGCGAGAAAAGCTTGTTATGATGCGTGACAGTGAAAGCCGCAAGGAAGCTGTCATGCTGATGTCGCTCTACTCGTTCACAACCCTTGCTTGTATGCGTTTGATTCAATGTGTAGGCACCTGATACAAGTGTGTGTCTGCGCTTAATCTTCTATAGGTTCAGTAGCTTTTAAGATTTTAGCGTGTTATGGTTTTATGATAGTTAAACACGCTGTTCTTGTAATGCGGTCCATGATGATTATGAATACGTGATACAGTTCTCAAACTACCACTTAGACTCAGCTAAAGCAAAAAATTCAATGACTTTGGAAATTGGTTAGCGCTTAGGCGATGGAGCTGATAGGACACACGATACAAGTGACGCAGGTCTTCGCGAAAAGATCCCCTTTCATTTTGTCATTACGATACACCAAAAACGCATGGATGTGTAATTGTGCTGTACTTCGGGACAGCACAGACAACACCGAACTAAAGTGATTTGCCAAAGGTACTGAGCCGCAAGCGGATACACGCAGGAGGCTTATTGTAATTTCCTCTTGCATATATCTGTCTAGACAAGTGCAACCTAAAAGTTACTTAACCCACGTGCAGTCTCCGGCAGTAGCAAGATCCCGGCTAATTATTTCATCGAAACCATACATAAAAATGATGCTATCGTCACACACGTGATAAATTCGAAAGTTGGAGCGACCGCCAAGTTACTGGTGATTGGGGTGCAGAGGCAACAGTTCATTCTTTAGCAGGACAAATTGAACTAATTTAGCACAATGGAGGTCTAAAGACGCGAGGTTTTGGAGGTTGACCGCAGTCGCATTTAGATTATACGTAGGAATATATGAAAGCATAAACCTGGTCAATGCAAGCTGCCGTATAGTCATTGACTGCACATGGGCTAAGATACTGTCAGGATGCCCAGGCTTAGACGGATATCTGTAATGAAAATAGAACATAAATGGCAGTTTTCGCATACAGCTCACTACCGTTGGAAAATAAAATCAGCACGGTGTTAGCTGCACAGCACAGAAGTATTGCCTTTACTGCGAATCCGTTTATATTATTACTTTTTGTTCTGGCGGTCTGAGGTTGGGCAACCTAGTATCACTTTAGAAACCGTATTAGACTGTGTCGCGTCATTACTCAACACGGGCAGTTAGGTAGAGAATCAGTATCTGTCGCAATCTGTCTTTGGGCACCAATGAACTTAATTAATCTTTATGTGTATGTGAGGGATGTGAGCGATGATGAAATTCAATAATCTTGGGTCAGCAAAATACCACGAAAGCACGGCCAAACTGTTGCGTGACATAGGCCTCTAAATACTCTAACTGGTGACCTTTACCAAGTCTGCGTAGCTTATCCTCAGGACTGGGGTCCTCGCAATCAGGTATCGCGGTAGTTAGTTACGCTTCAGGCATGCATGCATGAAAGCACAAGCCTGATCCAGGCAAAGTGCCGCATAGTCAGACTGCACGTGGGCGAAGTTACTGTCAGGCTGCTCTGGCCTAGACAGATCATGCACGCTCCATGACATATCTCGAAACCCTATTTAACGGAGTTCTTATAGTAAGCATCATCTCGGAAGATTTGTTTAACCTCCTATGTTGTCAAGCGGAATAACGAGGAATCAACAACACCAAGATCATCATCACCAGACAGCATTACACCGGTAGCATGTACCGAATGCTTAACTTTACTTTTACTTATGTGCGACTATCTCCTCCTGGAGGATGAGTCGGCTTCAATGAAGATTCTTGGGAATTTGGTTACAAAGCGGCGTCCCCAGCACCACTCGGCGTTTGTTCGAGTTGCTTCTCTAGCCTTTGCACAACCAAGTGCAACCTGCAAGGCAGCAGGTAATTGTCAGAAAGAGGTGGTGTGCACCAAATAACCATCTGCCAGACGGTTTCAGATTTTTCCTTAGGGGTTTCTCCCGAAGCCTTTCCAGCGATCGGGTATCCCGCAAGGCAGCGGATGTTTAAAATCAGGGTTTTCCTTCCCTTAGATGAAATGCCCTCCCAGGCTAACGAGCTCCATCTGCCCAAAGCAAACTGGTTTTCCGGCGCCAGTCACTCCGCCTCGCCCCTTCTCCTGTTGGTAGAAGCAGTTCCGCCGGGCTCGGGGAGATACTCGTGCAGGCCAGAAGCTGGACTTGGTTGTCAGACGCTATTTGAGACGCATGCCATATGGGAGCATTTTATAAACAGTGGGAGACTATCCCCACTGCCACCCCCGGCTATGACAACCTTTGGAATGCTTAAATTCCATACAAACATGGTAAAGTAAAATCCTAAAAGATGGGACAGGGTGAGACTTAGATAGCTACGGATTCTATAGACGAGTAAACACAAACAAACTGAGATGAGGTGCATACACCTCGAATGGAACATGTATTCAATCAAGTTTCGTGTACAAGTAGAGCGAAATCAGCACGACAGATTCCTTTCGGCTTTCACTGGAATACTTGTTATGATGCAAGGCAGTTTAAGACACAAAGAAGATGTTGTGCGTTATGTTTGTATTAAATCACAAGCCTAGATCCAATCAGTGTCGCAGTCTTAAACTGCGAGTGGACGAAGATATTGTCAGGCTGTCCAGGTCTAGATAGATGTAACAGAAAATCATAGTGAGACTCCAGCGTAATTTCACACGAAGCTCAGTACCTTTATCAAATCAGTTTAGCACTGTTACTTGTGTTGTACTGAAGTATTGAACAATTATACATCCATGCTTTCGTGCTAATTTCGCTCCACTCGTTCAGGAAACTTGATTGAATGCTCGTTCCATTAGAGATGTAGGCACCTCATTCCAGTTTGTTTGTGCTTGTTCTTCCGTAGCTATCAAGTCCCACCCTTCCCCATCTTTTAGGATTTTATTTGCCATGGGTGTAAGGCAGTTAAGCATCCGGTACATGCTACCTCTGTAATGCTGTAACTGATGTGGATGACGAAAAACAGAGAAGCATTGGCACCCTTATTGAGCCATAACCAAAAAATTGCTACATCTTCCCTGCCAAATCTGTAACATTTTTATCAAGTCGTCAACATTGTAGCGATCATGAGATTGCTCATACACCACACAAACCAGTCGTACCAAAGATGCATTGCAGCTCCAAACTCCCACCTTTTGCAAGAAATTTAAAAACCAACGGGAAATATTTACGTTTATAACGATCCTAATAAAAGCGTGTTCAGAGCAACGGTGGCAACAATGGTAACAAATGTTTCGGGCAAACAGGAGGAAAACCGATGGAATAGAGAACAAGCACATGGCATTTTATCAACCATAAAAAATGATGATTGTAATAAGAAGAGAGAAGGATGATAACTCTTAGACGATAACAGCGAACGAAGTGAGTAAACAACCGTATGGCGAACCAACAGACTATACAAAGCGGCCGAAAAAAAACAGGGATCATCTACTTGGCGTCGCTTGTGGTGGAGAGTTCGGGGGCCGCATTGTAGGACCCTTTGGAGGGACCGAATTGTCGAGGGAATCCCATCGGCTTCCGCTGTCTGTAACCGCCGTATCCTACGCCAGACGGGCGCCTGTAATAGCCATGACCACCTCTGTGTCGTGAATACGTTTTTGGTACGGTCCCGAAGGTGGTCGAATTAAGAAGACGTTCGTCACGGCGATTCATACGTTGTGAAGTAACACTATGGAGGAAAAGATTCAGCAGATCAGAAGTTGGTAAACATGTCGGCAGGAACAAACAAAACCTCACGTGCAAAGTGATATAGAAAAACTAGAACAAAGCAACAGGTAAAGAGAGACGCCTCACTTTCTCGGTCTAGGGCCTCGTGAAGTGGGAGATTTAGTTCTGAAACGTTATGAATCATGACATCAGGATGGGGAACAGATGGGCAAAGCGAACGTTATCCCCGCGAGTGCAACAGCTGAGTTCTCGGTTTGCGAGAACTGAGCGATGTTCAAACAAGGTCACTGAGGTAATAAGACAGACGAGTAAATGACCATGTGATCACAATGCCACACAGATCCGAGTGATCGAATCGATGAGACTGGACTAAATACCTGTCGGCGTCTAATTTTGTGAGAATTCGCAAACAACTGCATCTATCTGTGGAATCAATACAGTGAAAAGGAACGTCTGTTTCAATTCACACACAGATTGGAAACGAAATGCGCGAGTTTGGGGTTTGGTTCAAAATATACCACGATGTAATCATTATATCCATCTGCCTGCCTACCCATCTATTTATCGGCTGCACGGATGTGCAATTGTGCAGTACATCTGTGCTGTGCAGCTGACACCGTGCTAAATTGATGTCACCGGTAGTGGGCTGCATACGGAAACACGCTGGAGTCTCACTACCATTTCTATTTTGATTCTCATATCTGACTAGGCCTGGGCAACCTGACAGCACCATAGCCCACGTGCAATTTCATACTGTGCAGCACCTTGTCTGTATCAAACTTGTGATTTTATACATACATATATATCTATCTATCTGCATATCACTCTATCTATCTATCTATCTCACACGTATGTGCAATCGTGCAGTACTTGTGCTGTGCTGCTAACATCGTGCTAAATTGATTGACCAGAGGTAGTGAGCTGCATGCTGAAACACGCTGAAGTCTCACTACCATTTCCTGTTCTTTTTTCTTCCTCATCTGTCTAAGCCTGGGCAACCTGACAGTATCTTATTCCACGTGCAGTCTCTGACTGTGCAGCACTTTGTCTGTATCAGGCTTGTGCTTTCATACCATCATACCATACCATACCATCTATCTATCTATCTATCTATCTATCTATCTATCTATCTATCTATCTATCTATCTATCTACCTATCTATCTATCTATCTATCCGTTTTGGTCAGACCAACAGTCAGTACAAACAGGCTTCAGATTCGCCCTACATTTACCTGATTATTTCCGAGATTATTTAGTTTGTATGCAGGTGCTATTAAGGTCGGATAAGCCTCCAAACAAAACGAATCAATCAAGAGAGTGAGAGCAGTGGGAGAGACTGTTCCTAGCGAATCGGATTGCTTAGTCACTTGAAACGAAGCGGAGCATAAGACCGCCATGCATTTGTGATGAACATCCATGGTCGGCATTGACCGAAAGAGGTCAACAACAACAACACAACGACTGTTATCTGGTTGATCAATCAAAGGTTTTAAAAACGCTATCGACCATTTGAATCTTTCAGTATAAACTCCGTCCAAACAATGTCTGTGTCATTTTTCATTAATTCGCGTATACGAATAAAGCAATTTTCCTTCTGAAGCAGAAATCGCAACTCCCTTATCGGATTGTACAGTCACTCTCTGTGCGGCAGAAATTTGAATCACTGAAAACTGGAGATGTAGATCCAGAGCCTAAATTGCCCTTGGTTCACGGCACTCGCTGTTCGACACTATCGTTGGATTTAATTGGTAACGTGCAGTTCAGTACCAGTAACCACCAATTTACGATACTTACCTATATGACCAAAGCAGCTTCACCCTACTGTGACAGCAGCGCCTACGGTGACTGGGTCATGTGTACATAATGGAAAATGCCCGTATTCCAATAGATCTACCCTAGGGTGACTGGAAATCAGGAAGTCGACCTTTGGACAGACCGTACTTGCGGTATAAAGACGTTTGTATAAGAGATACGAAAGCTCTCGACATTGACCCTACGAGTTGAGAAGAACTTCCCTTTAAATGACGCCGACAGTGTGCAATTGCCGCCGAACTTCCGAGTACTGCCTATCGCTCAGAGCAAAGCGAGAGAGATTGTTTCCCCGAATCGGACGGTTTAGTGATTCGAACGGCTGTAGAACATGAAAAAATCATGTGCCAGTTGTGTACATCCATGGTCGACATCGACCGGAGGCCAACAACCAACACGGTATGGAACAACTGATGTCACTGATGCAATGTTCTGATAGCATCCCTCGGACTTAAAACACCATAAAGACAACATCATACCGGTAGGAATTGTTGTTGGCCTTCTTCGGTCGATGTCCACCACAATCGCGGGAGCGAAAATTTCTCCCGCAGTGCTCACAGCGATAGACAGAACTCGTTCGATCGGCGTCAGTTGTACGCCGACGGCGTGATCTGCGTTCAGCAGCCAAGAGCTGTATCTGCTCCACCTCAGCTTGCAGTCGACGCTATACACAATGCCTCCAATGTGAGTGGTCAAGCGCAAATTCTTCCCAACACGTAGGGTCAAAACCGAGAGATTTCATCTCTTCTGCAAACGTCTTTGTACCGCAAGTGCGGTCTGCCAAATGGTCGACTTCCTGATTGCAACTCACTATAGAGTAGACCTTTCGGAAAACGACCATTTTCCATTCTGTAGACGTGGCCAGGCCACCGCAGGCGGCGCTGTCGTAGTAGTGTGAACATGATTTGTAGACCAGATTTTGAAAGTACTTCAACATTAGTCACGTTGTCCATCAACGACATGTTCAAGATACGACAGATGCATCGTCAATGGAAGGCATTCAGCTTCCGTTCGTGTTTTGCATGGGTGGACCAGGTTTCATTGACGTACAGTAAATCATTTAGTTGTATACCATCATATTTGTCCTTACAGCCAAATTGCGGTTACCTAAACACGAGATTTCAATCAGGGACAAAATGACAACTGCTCTGCCAATCCGCTTATCAATCTCCATGTCTATCGAGAGGTTATCCGCAATGGTTGAACCAAGATATGTAAAATGATGTATTGATTCAAGTTGACAGTCTTCAACAGTGATGGTGAGAGGCAATACAGTCCCTTGATCAAGGACTTTGGTTTTGCTCATGGTATGGAATAAAAGCAAAAGCCTGATCCAGGCAAAGTGTCGCGGTCAGAGACTGCACGTGGGCTGAGATACTGTCAGGTTGCCCGGGCCTAGACAGATAGGAGAATGGAAATAGGAATAGAAATGGAAGTGAGACTCCAGCGTGTTTCAGCCTGCAGCTCACTACCGATGGCCAATCAATTTAGCACGATGTTAGCCACACAGCACAGAAATGCTGCACAATTGCACATCCGTGCTCATGCAGGCTGTCAGCCCATAGTCTTGACACGCAGACGAAAAACAGTCCATTAGCGATTGAAGCTGCTCTTGAGAGTGAACGATAACGGCTGCATCGTCGGGAAATTGTAAGTTATGGATTAACACATATCGTGCCTTAGTTTGCGCTCTTAAGCGGTTCAGGCTGTCATCACACCCCGTGCGTATGTAAATACCTGCTCTCGTTCTAAAAGCATGTTTCAACTGCAGAGCAATGAAAATACCGAACAGCGTTGGAGCTAGAGCACACCATTGTTTGACGCCTCGACGAATTTCAAAAGCTTCTGAGTTACACTCGTTGAAATGGACTGAACCTTTTACGCAAGAGTGGAAAGAAATAACGAATTTGAGCAGTCTTGGAGGGCAGCCTATCAGATCAAGCATTTTAAAAAGACCATCCCTGCAAACGTAGTCAAATGCCATCGTTAGATCAATAAAAACAACGTATAATGGCACATCCTATTACCGACACTTTTCATGAAGTTGTCTGAGGGAGAAAATCGTTCGATTAAGTTTCATGAAGGAACACTACAAACGGTTTCTAGCTGACATCAGGTGGAGAATATAAATAGGTACAGTGATCTCGGAAACAGTCAAAAAGAGTTAAATGAAGCTACACTTGCAAACCACCGTTAATCGTATTGAACGGTCGATCCACGCAATGGAAGATGAGCATAGTGGTTCTTTGAGTTTCCCAAGCAACAGTGGCTTTGATGTATAACTATTACCGCAATTCCACTATTACAAGGCTTACTGCGCACAAGAATAAAATATAACGGATATCGGATTGAGTGAAATAACTCATTATGCCTAAATTAAATTCTACATAGTTTTCAAGGAAGTGCTAAAGAGATTGGCTAAGTAGGGAGGCACCAACATAAACAGAAGTAAAATGACTGCTTGTATGCTTCATTAACGCCGCGAGCCAAATTTTTTTAATAACAATAATAGTTTCCTAGAACGATGAAATTTGGAGATCTTAATATACTATTTCAGTCGACCAACGTAATACTATTGAATCCTTAGTTAAAGAAGCTCACGCATGATAGCGGTTGTTGGTTTATTTATGAAAATTATCGAGAAAAAGACTTCAGATTTTTTCTGACTGATATGAACACACTATTCCAAGTAAATTAATACTCACCCGTTTGCTTTATCCATGAGTTCGGAACTCAGTGTATCGAAAAACGACTTCGATTTGTCGTAAGTGACGTCTTCGCCTATGGCTGAACTGTTGCTCTCATCGCCCTTGCCCGCATCACCATCAACCGAAGAATTCGATTTACCCTGAAATGAAATTCAATTGAAAAAGCAATTACCACAGAAATTGTAATTTTTTCGAGTTCCGCAGCTAACTCTTCATTTGCCTTTTCATAATCATATTCTCCGGTGAATGTGGTCGGTGATGTTAGTGATGTAAAATCACTTTTAGGGCGGCCGCCGTGGCTATAATAACCACCACTACGAGGACCCCGTCGATTGAAGCCGCCAGGTGGATGCCTGAAAAAACGTTGATTCGTGGACCACTGATTAAATCCGGCACGCCGACTTTGGTGGTGAATGTCGTGGACTCCAACATTTCTTGAATAAAAATCGTGTTGTTGTTCCCGGGGTCGATTTGTCCTACTTCCCCATTGGTCGGTTGAATCGTTACGCGTATTAGAGCCAACAACCGTACGGGAATTATTAGAACCAAAGAAAGAATCCGATTGATTTGGTTGACCAGAGAGACCGCGTAATGCACTAGACACGATTCCAGTATCCACGTCGCTGCGACCATCGCCGAAAGGTCTTGGTCCGCGACTATCCAAATTCGGTTGTCGATCTGAAGGCAGTGTTCCGATAGGGCCTGGCCTATTAGTTATTGTGAAAGCCTGTGACACGGAAGGACTTCCACGACTCAGCATATCCAAAGACACGGTGTCTGAGGACATTGATGGAATTACAGGTGCAGTTGTACCGGAAAGTAAGTGATCATTACTCGTGAGATCTGCAACATAAAATAATATAGGTGACGTACCATTGTGAAATTTGTCTGCAGATGTAGATTGCGAAGCAGAGGACTGTGGGACGATAATGAAAATATATACATACCCCAGGAGCGGCGCTTACGATTGCTGAGTCTTGATTAAGGAAAACAGAAGATTGCACCAAACGAACGTCTTCTAAGTCACGTCCACGAAAAACGACTTGCTTGTATTCCTCATTACGAGGTGCAACTGGTCGTTCACATGGCCTATCCTCTGTACCGAATGACCAGACTGAAGCATTGAAATCGAATAAACATCCATACCTTTCGAAAGCGTTATCACTGGTTCATTGGGAGTGTCGCAATCGACAGAATGAAGGTAACCCTCATATCTTATTTTCGCTTTGGAAATTATACTAATACGACAACCAATAAGTGAAATATCCGACATTACGTAGCTTGAAGGTCAATACATAGATTGAAATTTGCGCTTAAATATTAATTAGAAATTCAGTTCAGTTCAGTTCAGTTGCACAGGAGAGTAAGTGGCTAACAAGCCAATCGAGCGTCCGGAAATTTCTTTCGGTGGAGAAGATGCAAGAAGCAACCCACCCACTGCGAAAGCGTGTTTCTTTCTGTCTGTTTGGAAATCTCGACGATCGCGAGCCGAGGGATGTTCCGGGTTTTATTTAGAATCACCTCGTTAAGAATGATGCTTGAAAAACAAAAATAAATTTCTGTTTACTAGTATGGTGAGAGGTCAGCTTAAGAAGAGTTGTGTATTAAAAAACAGAACTCTATCATTTACTTACTTACCAGACAACGCTAAAAATTGTGAACACCTTATCTTGCATAGAAATTAGGAGAAGAATTCAGTAAAAAGCTTACTCCAGATGCGGTCTAAACCGTTCTTAAAACTCGCGACAGAACAGCACGATATAAGTTTTTCTGGAAGCCGGTTCCATAAATTTATCACCCTGAGGCTGAAAGAGTTTTTCCGGGAGTCTAGTCTACATCGCTATTAACAAGTTTGGGTGAATGTCCGCGGGTACCCAGATCGGGACCTTAAACAAAGAAGTCGCTCATGATAAAGCCACTTAATTCCTTCAAGATCTTGAAGGTTTCAATTAAGTCACCTCTCCAACGACGGCGCTTAAGTGAGAAAAGTTTTAGGGACTTCATGCGTGTAGCGTAAGTTTTACAACGCTAACCCTCAATCATGCGAGTTGCGAGACGCTGTACAGTTCAGTTCAGTTCAGTTCAGTTGCACGGGACAGTAAGTGGCGAACGAGCCAATCGAGCGTCCAGAATTTCTTTCGGTGGAAAGCTGCAGAGAAGCAACCACCACTGCCAAAGCGTTTATTATTATTGTGATTTGGATATCCTCGACGATCGCGATGCCAAGGGATTATCCGGGTTGTATTTAGAAAGCACCACGTAATGAATGATGCTGGAAAGATAGAAATACATTTCGCTTTCGAGTCAAACGATGGCCTTCTTGTAGTAAGGGCACCCCGCCTGGACACAATATTCTAAATTCGGCCGAACTAAGGTCTTGTAAAGGGGCAGGAGTACATCGGGTCTTCTGCTTTATAACACTGATCTCAGACGAAAGAGCGCTTTGCGAGCACGTTGAGCTGAAGTGGCGCATTAGTCCTCCCATTTGAAGTCAGTCCTAACTAGAATTCTCAAATCCTTAACACGCTGTGTGGCGATAACAATGAGAAAATTGCCCGACACCTGAACTGAAATCTCATCAACCAATGCTGACTGCTGGCTTTTGATAAGGTTCAGTTTGAGGTCCTACTTGTATGAGCAGTTTATGACCCGTTCAAGGTCGTGCAACAAGCTATCTTCATCCGTTGATCCGATGTATTTCACATGGTCCTCGAAAATGAAGCATGGACACTTCAAAGCAGACGACAAGTCATCGATGAAAATCAGGAATAGAAGAGGACCGAGTACTGGACCTTGGGGTACACCACGGATCACGTCGGTTTGATTCGACAGCGTGGATCCTACCCTAACACTGAATGTCCTTCCTGTAAGTAAGGCCTTTATCCAAGCAAGTAGACTACCCCGTATGCCTATTGCTGCTAGCTTAATCTCTAAAAGGCGGTGATTTACGGAATCAAAAGCCTTGCTGAATTCTAGGTAGAGGGCTTCGACAGGCTTCTTTCATCCATCAATTTAGTGGCAGTATTTAGAAAACTAATAAGAATAGTCCATGCTAAGTTTAACTCAGTAGAGAATGCCGACAAAGATGCTGACAGATTTTGTCACGCAGCAGTATTTAAAATTCTTTCGAGACGATACTAGTCATGCTGACATGTCTATAGTTACCAAGAGTTGACCTGCAACAACCCTTGTGTATTTGTACGATTGTGGCTTCTTTGCACTCACTAGGAACCACTCTAAGGTTCGAGCATGAATTGAAGAGCTTGCATAAAGGTTCTGTAAGCTCTGGGGTGATATTCTTTAGAATAATCGAGTGTATACCTTCTGGTTCCTCAGCTTTGTTGACGCAAACATAGATAAGTGCTTCATAAACCTCGGATTCCATGAAGGACAACTCATCTCGTGCAGGAGCATCGGGTAGTAGATTAAACTAGCTAGACGGAGTATTTAAAGAATTATCACGTCTCTGAACGCCGATGAAGTATTTGGAGATGGCAGTCGCCTTAGACAGGTCGGTATCGGTTATTTTTCCGTCCTCAAGATTTAAATCTCCAATGTTTTCCCTGTTTTTTCCTTTCGATTAAGCGTAGCTATAAAAGTTTTTGGGATTGGATTTAGCATCCCTAGCTAAGGATAATTCAAACTCCTGTTTGAGCGAACGCTGTATTTTTAACACAAGCGTTCCGACCGATTTTGTATCGGACCCAAGAACCAGAAGCGTGAGGTAGCTTATATTGCCGCCACAAACGATCTCGTTTACGGGTAGACGTACGAACTCGAGGAGTCCACCAGGGCGGCATATGATGCTTTTTTACGACTTGCAGCGGAGCCTCCTTGTCTTGCAACTCCTTTAAATACTTACAAATTCTATCCCAGTTTCCACTTACATTAAAATCATTAGAGAACTGAAAGAAATATTTTGAAGTCTGTAGGAGAAAATCCTAGTCTACAAGCCTAAAATTGCGTCTAGAGCGAGCAATATGTTTGTGAAAACGCAGTACCGCTCCGAATCTTATCATTACTTGATCGCTTTTGCCGATCGGTGGTAGGTGTTTCAAATGTCTAACGGCTTCGGGCTGGGACTACAATACCAGGTCAAGAGTGGATGGAGTACATCTATTCCGAAACCTCGTAGGATCACTCACATGCTGATGCAACGCATAATCATAGAGCCCTTCGAGAAACATTGCGGATTGCTTGGCGACTAAACCTACAGGGACGGCCCAATTTATGTCTGGAAGGTTGAAATCACCCAAGGTGAGTACGCTGGGAGCTGATTGAAACAACTTGTCGAGAGCCTCAGACAGCTGTGTAATCTCCTGCTGAGCTGCACTGGGTGTGACGTAGACAGAAGCAATTGGGAGGGCTGACTTGTAGCAAGTCATGATACTCGTAACAATTCAATTCAATTCAATTTTAATGGTCTAAAAAGCATATAACTTAACAAAAACCACAGAATATTAGGAATTACGAATAGCATGGGCAGAAAAAACGGGATTTGTTTGCTTCCTGAGCAGTTCAGGAATCAAGTAAAAATCCATAGGACAGAAACTGTTTTCAAAGTTCAATGCTTTTGTGGTTTAAAATATGTAGGTTCAAAGTTTGGATTGGTCGATATGAAATTGTCCACATTCGATTTGAATATATCCAAGTTGGGTGAATGCGCAACATTACAAGGTAGGGAGTTCCAGGTAAAGCATACACTTACAAAATAAAAAATACCTTCGACAGTTTAGTCTTGAGTCGGGAATAAGTACTGTATAGTCGTGACTCCGGCTGGTTCTCGGTGGTATTCGCGTGAATAGTTTATTTAGGGGATGGTTGGGGGTATGCCGTATATTGAACGTAAGAATCAAATCACATCTAAGACGGCGGTAACGAGAGACGAATAGATTGAGACTTGTAATACGATCTTTTTATTGTTTGTGCTTCAAACCGTGGCCATGGTTGGCCTCAAGTACGTATTAATAATTCGATGAACGGTTTGCTTCGTGAAACTCCCGAACACGCGTTTTAGCAGTAGCGCTGCTCGTGACGTCTTTTCATAGACAGCTGTGGCGTTATGTGACGGTTTCAAAGTGCTGCTCACCCACACACCCAAGTCCTTCTCCTTGTCAGTGTTTTCAAGAATATGGGAACCAAGGGTGTAGGAGTACTCGAAATGTCTTCCAACAGTCAATACCTTGCATTTTCTGACATTGAAAGGTAGTTGATTTCTAACTGACCAGTTTTGTAAGGCATGGAGGTCCAGCTGAAGCTGTCTGCAATCCTCAGTTGTGCGTACTTGTGTCCACAGCTTGATGTCATCCGCAAATAACAGGATTTTGCAGCGAACAAGTTTAGGTAGGTCGTTGAAATACATCAGGAAAAGAATTTGGTCCAAGCACTGATTCCTGTGGCACCCCACTCGTTACGGCAATAGGTCGTGACAATGCACCATCAACCCTTACTCGAATGACACGGTTGCGGAGATAATCCTCAAACCAGTCTAGTAATAAACGCTTGATTCCACATAGCTCCATCTTTTGTAGTAACAGACTGTAGTTGACACGATCGAATGCTTCTGACATATCAAGATAACATGCGTGTACTGTGATACCTTTGTCTAAAGCTTGTGTCCAGTCATCGAGGGCGAGCAGAAGGTTTGAAATGCAAAAGTGTCTTTTTCTTTCGACTGCGAGCAAGCAATTGTCTTCCAGATGTTTTGTGACACTGTTTGCTACGAGTCGCTTCATCACTATAGAGATCACCGGTAGTAATGTTACTCGTCGATAGTTTAATACTTCGGAACGGTTTCCTCCTTTGTGGATGGGGGTAATGATGCCATTCTTCCTATCACAGGGAACGAAACTTTGGGTTAAAGAGAGGTTAAACGAGTAGGTGAGAGGCGTACACAAAGTATAAGCACAGTTTTTAGGAATCTACGGGGTAATTTTGTCAGCTCCAGGAGATTTTCTCGTGTTGAGATTTAGCAATGTGCGGAGGACACTCTCCGAGGTAATAGTTAGTTGTTGTAAAACATTTTCTGGTGAGATGACGATAGTTTCGAGACAGATAACAGTGTTTTGTGGGCTGAAGACAGTGGAGAAGAAATGGGCTAGAACTTCGGCAGATTGTGATGCTGTGGTTGTTGTTCCATCACGTGTCTTTAGATCGGCAACTCCTGGTTTCACCCTCGACCGGTTATTTATGATCTGGTAAATAATTTTGGGGTTTGATACCATTTTGTTGAGTAAATGATTTTGATTATTCAGTTTGTCATCAACAACAAGTTTGTTTACCTTATTTCTCAGCAAACGGAATGTATCCCAACACTCAACAGTGGTATTATGTCCATGAGCTCGCCATGCAGCATTTCGTAAGGTCAACCATTTTCGTGTTTGGCTTCTCAGCTTAAATGTATATCCATTTTTTGCACCTTTGAAACAAGATGAGAGTGCATTTCAACGGCAAATTTAAGTTCGGTTATCATCCATGCCACTGATTGTGCATGTTGTCGGACTTAAGACCCGGGACTGTGGCGTTCTTAACCCTTAACGGCCGAATGGGTCAAATTCGGTACACAAAATTTAAAGGTATATGAAAGGGTAAATTAGACAGATCACTTTCGTATGCCGGGGGTATCGGAATCGGCACACGTTTTGCTCTCGTTTGGTACGGGTTTGAGACAGCTGAGCTATGCGTCGCGCCAGTTGTCAACAAACATCGGAAGTGAGGTGTTGCTTGTGAAATTTCTCTCCGTGCTTCATTTATCTGCGTGCAATGGCTGAAAAACCTTGTAAGTATATACATTGATAATTTTTTGCTCCATTTATAGACATCTTCTAAACACATTCAACGTTTACACGAATAATAAAATATTTTTCTATGCGAAATATGACTGTCAGCATATATGTCTCAAATATGTGACATCCGGCATGTGAACCTATACAAGAACGTCTCCCAAGATTATTTAATGGCCACGAAAAACCTCGAAAATCGACTGAATATTCAACCATTACTACCCTCTATGCCCCTTATACAATACTTATCATATGTGGGAATATTTTTTGCGGCACAGTTAGACTGCCACGATTAGCTGGCTTACCAAAATACATGAAGGATGACAAGCGCCTAATGAAAAAGGCAGGGGCTCCTTTGAGGAGAAAGAACTGGTGAATGGACATTCAAGTGTCACCCTGGTTCGCTGGTACGACAACAAAGTAGTCAATTTGGTGTCTACATTTGTCAGGGCAAATCCTCTATCAACTTGAACTTCGACCACTTGGAATCAACGATGCACACTGACCTACGCAAACACTTCACAATCAGCTGTGCAAATTGAAAGATGACTTAAAAGGAGAAGACAAAACCAACGTGGTCTACAAAATCTCATGCACGGATTGTAAGATGCCTTTCGCGGGACAAACTGAAAGGAGACTGGTGCCAGAATGACTGAACACCAAACAGCGGTGAGGAGGCAAGATCACAAATCACTACTATCAATTCACGTTCACCAAGAAGGAAATCATTTCAATTTATATGGAACCAAACTCATTGCAAGAGGACGCACGCGCCGTATACGGGAATTTTTATTGATGAAAAGTTGTGCGATAATAGAACCCGCGGTCTGCGGTTATGCCATGTTCATATTTCTATATAAACTTATTACTTTACCAAGGCTCACTGAACCTAATCTTACAGTCTCCACCTGATGACGGCAAACAGCCAGAAACCGGTAGTGGTGTGCAAGTGCGGGGGATGTGAGCACTACAATACATTAATACTTTACACTTTAGTTATCCACCATAGAGATCACTAGGTCAGGTCACATTAGGGCAAGTTACGCTCCTGCCTTAACGTTTAATAGGTTGTTGGAGCACACCGCAAGAACACTGAATCAAACGTTAATCATGACATCCCCCATATCATGTCCAGCCAATTTCGTTACAATTGACATACTGAGAACAAAGCGTTAACCGTTAAACACACCCAGCTAATACGAGGGAAAATTCTTAATGTTCGAATATTTGTTGCACCGATGACAAAGAATAAAATACACTCTACTTCCATAGGCATACATCATTTTCACAATAAAGTGACTCTGCCGGCTGTTAACGTGATCTGACGACAGTTGATATCGTTCTAGCCCAATAATGTTGGTCGTTTTTTCCCAAGTGTTTTCCTCTCGCGATGAACACATATATACACCCGGTTTTAGAATATGTCACACAAGCCTAGACACCATGGCTCCATAATGACTTGTTACTTCTGAATCGCATATATCAGAGAGTTTCTAAGTTTGTCATTAGACTCGAAAATATGCCATTCGCCGGGCGACTCGGACGACTGGAGCTGAGGACACTTGCACAGAGGAGAATGCGAGGTGATCTCATCCTCGCATACAAAATACTTACTACTGTTTCCCACCCCATGGACTTATTATTCCACCTTCGTACTTCCAGCAGCAGCCGTGGCCATGGTTGAAAGTTGGAAATACCACATTCCAAACGGAACTGCCGCAGATATTTTTATGCGGTGTGCGTGTGTTTTGTTTGGAATTCCCTACCTGCCGATTTGGTAAGCTCAAAAAGTTTATCTATATTCAAATCGAAACTTGACAATTATATGAGAGCTAATCCGAATTTCGCCCCCAACTAATAAATTAAACTATCATCGTCCCATTGATTTCCATTATATATATATATATATATATAATATAGATATTATATATATATATATATATATAGATATAGGTGCCTATAGTTCGGCTCTGTCGTTATTTTAAAGTTAATTGCTTTTTCAACCATAAATCTTGAATCTTGTTTGCTCGATCTTTAAGAATTGCACATCGTCCAATAATGGCTGACGTTATCGGTCAAATCGTTTTCGTTCAATTCATTAGAAACCCGAATGATTACGTGTTTGTTTGACGTCAGGTCGATTCGGCGCTTTCTTCTCTTGTGTGCAGCGTCACATCCTGATCGACATTCTACTTTATAAACCCACAATAGGATTCTCCCAACTTGTCTGAGTAATAGGTTCTTCCCATGAGTTTCCGACTGCCATTTGTACACAACTGACGCGTGGGTATTTTAAGGAATATGAATTAAAATAAATTTCCAAAATGAGAACTTGAAATGCTTGGTACATCAAGATCTATTTGGTTGAAAGATAAATGTGTCAAACTATGATACCTTGAGTCAAGTGTTCTTCGGACTATTTGGAGGCATTTTGTAAAGCGTCGTCTGCAAGCTGGGGAGGAGCAGATACCGCTCTTGGCTGCTGAACGCAGATCACGCAACCAACGATCTACAACCGAGTTCTGCCTATCTCCAATCGCTGCGAGAGAGAGTGTTCCTCCCTAATCGGACTGTTTAGTCATTCGAAAAGCTGTAGAACATGTAAATTCATGCGATTGTGATATACGTCCATGGTCGACATCGACCGAAGAAGGCCAACAACATTCGGACTATATGGGTTGAACGGAATTCGGTAAACAACTTTATTGAAAAGCATTAATTTGATACAGAAACACAATGTGAAACAATCAGTCAATTTTTGCATCCAGTTCCGCCAAATTCATCGCTTTCTTTGCTTTGGCCAATTCCCTGGTTTGAATTTCCAAACGCGCGATGTTCTGCGATCGTCTCCACAGACATAAGGCACAAATTAGACTTGAGATCAAGCCGGTCACGGCTAACGCAATTAATTGTTTTTTGTTCTCGATACACCATTTCATAACCTTGAAAACAACCAATGAAAAATTTTCTACGTTAGCTGGAGCGACTACAAATAAAAGGTATGTGGGTAAGGCTAAAATGCTGAAGGTAAAAATTTTCATTTGCGTATATTCCCATCACACACCTCACGACCGGTTTGATACTGTTTGTACTCATTAGGTATTGATAGTTAGATCAAGATATCATGCCTAAGGGTATTTGAATATGCTTCCCGCTTTAAGCGAAGGCACTTGACATGTTTGCCAATCATGTACAGAGGTATGGTCCGAAAACATGAAAGTTGACAATGAGGACCATTAAACGGTTTCAGGTATGTATGAACAGGTCTTTTATAAAATTGTTTAGGACCCGTGAAGGCGAAGAATGAAGTGTTACGGCAACTCACAGAGCAAGAACCCAGGGAGAACGCACAAGTAAGTTGGCGTTCGATTAGCTATACTCTTTGGAACCTACCCAAAGCATCACCAAGACTACTCTTCGTTGAGAAGGAAAATTCTTTGCTCCGCTATGTTGAGAAATATCAAGAATATGCGTCCAACGTGAAAGCAACTGGCGAGCCTTTGGTAACTCTAGTTACCACCTCAAACCAGCAGTCGGTTGCTCAGTAGCTCCCTTCAGTACCTTCAGTCACCATCAGAGTGCACTTGTCAGGCGGTGTCTTGCATTTGATCCATAAAAATTAATCATGTGTTTTATTTATGCCATAATTAAGCAGAATAACACAAAAATATCATAAAATAGTATATCTAATTACCGTAAACAAAGAGTTAAAAGCTGATACAAGTATGGAAGCCGGGCTTATTCGAGTGATCGTTCAACCAATCGTCTCCAAATAAATTTTTAAACGGAGGAGCAACACTGTAAATGTTTCTTGAAAACACGTGACAATGATTTTCAAACGATTACTCATTTGGTGTAAGTAATACAGAGTCAGATGGTGAACAATGACTGTCACACAGGAAGCAGCTTTTGAATACATTGACAAAACGCGATAAGGTTTCATACTTAACCGATATTCGCGGAATAGAGTCATGGAGTAAGTCACACAGAGCGGGACGATTTTCTGTAAGCATATTTTGAGTTCTGATTGGTAAACAATGATTGATGTTCGGCGTTGAACACAATCAAGTCATCACCTGATCAGTATTTCATACACGATTACTGATAATGTGGGTTTATTAGATTGGAATCAGGGATACTAGGATTATTAGTGTGGACAAGCTCAGACGGGATTTTATACCCTCTGCTTTCGATGGCAAAGACTAAAAGAAAAGAAAACATATATTTTGTTAACTGAATCAAAAATCGAATTCTATCTATCTATTTATCTATCTATCTATCTATCTATCTATCTATCTATCTATCTATCTATCTATCTATCTATCTATCTATCTATCTATCTATCAGTTTTAAAAGGTACCCTCTGATGGATTATATGTCCACAAAATACGAGTATCCTGTGTTCTAAACTGTAGATCCCGAACACACTAATTTCCTTGCTCAATAGTAACTTATTTATCACATGCAACGCAACAGAACGTCAGAAAATGATTCAAAATGCGCAAAATTAGATCCGTGAAGTGACAAAAATGTTAACAGCGAGATCAGACCATCAAGGGCCTTCTATAATTAACAGAATCAGATATTGATCAAGATTGGCAAATCAGACATTGATTGCTGCATCTTGCAGTGAATAGCATTCACACAGAGAATATCGTTTTCCCACTATCATGCCACCCAAAGATGTCCACATAATCAACGCTTCGTCCAAACTCGACTTACCAGATGAATCACTGTCGGAGGTGGTAACACATGCAACAGGAACGAATCCGCGTAAAACGTTCTGTTGTAGGTTTCATTCACTTTGTTGAACACGACACAAGTATACCGACCATTCAACGCCGGCGTGGCCTTGTACACACGGCGATATTCCGTGTCAAACAAGGTCATTCCACTACCAGCCAAAACAGCACGTGCGGTTTCGTTGGCAGTCTGATTAAGTGCGGCCAGTTCCTCGTCGGTCACATGACGACGTAATTCGGTGTACCACCAATTGGGGTCATGCTTGGTATCCTCTGCCTGTTTGTACAATTCCACATTCCAGTACACGGCCCATGTTCCCATGTTGGGTTTGTCCACGACAGGCCATAGACCAGCGGCATTGCAAGTTAAATCGAAAGTACTTCCATGAGGCACTTCCTAAGGTGGAAGTAACGAAGAGGAATTTGAATATATCGTCGATAAACTAGGTATAGAAAAGCAGAATTGTTCTCTAAAGCTTGTCTATAGAGCTTGCCCATCCTACTAGAACATTGCCACCTACATGTGTTAGCTGAAGTGTACAGAATAGAAAATTGTCCTGTTCAAAATAGATCTACTTGATGGCATGCTGATATCACGAAGTCGGCCGTTGGGCAAGCCACACTTGCATTACAAAAACGTTTGCAAAGGAGATATGAAAGCTCTTGACATTAACCATACGAATTGGGAAGAACGTACTCTTGACAGCTCACTTTGGAGGCAATGTGTACAGCTGGGAAATAGCGGATATTGCTCTAGACAGCTGAACGTAGCTTACGTCCATCGATCGGCCGAGTACTTGCTATCACTATGAGCGCTGCGGAAGAGATTGTTCCTCACGACTCGGACGGTTCACTTATTCGAAACACTGTGGAGCATAAAATCGTTAATCGCTTGAGGTGCGCACTCATGGTCGATAAGAACCACAATCACAGTAGACCAGATGACACTTAATGAATTAAACTTGAGCGGAAATATAGGCGTGATTTTGAACGAAAGACATCACAGATTGAAAAATGAGAATAATCCAGTAGAAAGATATTTTTAGAGTGCAGAGGAATTAATTTCACTTCCGTTATTCTCCATCTGTCTCTTGGAGTTCACGAATGGCACGAATGGTTACTATTGTGTCTTTGAGACTCTATAACTTATGAAATCTCACAAAATTAAATTTGCATCTACCACTTTCTCTAAAAATGTACCAAAGAAAGACGTCCATGATAAAACTCAAGGCAGAATTGCTGAATTTATGAAAGAATGTTGATGGCACTGTGCCCGTGGTTGATGTTAAGATCCCTACTATTTAAACAAGCCTTTCATCAATAACACAGTGTAAAGCGCCATGCATAACTGAAGTTCATATGATCTGTTGCTGTGGCGTATGGAAAAGGTAAATTGATGAAAAAGTTTTCTAGTCAATAAATCATTCGGCCTAACTGAAAAAATCCCAATGGACTAAGTAGACATTAACTTATATATTTTTGATAGTAGCCTACTTACAATATAAAAGTAGTAGAATGTCTAATTTGCACGTCGCAACCTACCAGACAGACTGTTCGATACTGTAACCATTCGTCAATTACTTACCCACACACTATCCTTGATATACACAATGAAGAAACAAACGGTTTCGTAAAAGCCAGGTTCGTATTCATATCCAAATCGATAAACTCCGGTGACCTGCGGGGTCAATTGTCTTATTGTCAATCGATCGCTTTCAACCAGTATATTCTTGTCACTTGTTACTTTCTCGCCTGGTAAATCACTCGGAGCATTGGCGGATGCAGGAATAGTTTTGGTCCAAAACGCCTTGCCTTTGGGAAACCGATCAGGTTTATCAAACACGTTGATTCTGGACGCCTTCGTTGGTGGACAATACAGCTGGACGGGCTCGTTCATCTTAGCCGGTTTCCCAGCGGACCAGAGCCACGTATCCTCTGGCTTCTGCGAGAGCAAATCTTGCGTCACGAAGGCTTCTTCCTCTTCCTTCATGAACTTTAAATAAGGACAATGGTGTCGGTTGCAAGCCTCCCATCGTCCTTTACCACTTTTAATCGCGTTCAACGCATAATCAGAAGGTTGTGGAATATTGGATCCCTTGAAATGGTCCGACATGTACAAAGCGATCTCGGGAACCATCGTTGGAATTGGACAGTCTTTGCCGCCGTGTCTTGGTGACGGGCAAGCGCAAGCACGAGAGCGCAGTCCCATGCCAAGAGGGCCGCATGAATGGCTACAGGAAGG
Source organism: Atriophallophorus winterbourni (assembly GCA_013407085.1). NCBI lineage: Eukaryota > Metazoa > Platyhelminthes > Trematoda > Plagiorchiida > Microphallidae > Atriophallophorus > Atriophallophorus winterbourni. The sequence continues at coordinate 3,443 of JACCGJ010001301.1, read as the reverse complement.
TATGGTGGTGGACCAGGGGCACCATTGACCATCCAACGGACAGGGAACAAGTCCTTCACAGGGTACCTATGAGAAAGTGTTGATAAATTCGATTGGAATATGCAATCGATTGGAATATGTTTGGGACCGATCGTGTATTCATAATGCAAAGAAATTTGAATGCAATCGGTGAGGGTAAATTTTGGGTAACGTTTCACTTCTGACACCGAAGCTTCGTCAGACCAAGGGTGATAGTCAGGACAGGGAACATGATTAAGTAGTAGTCAACCCACCACCACTTATTTGAACTTACCGCTAAACAGCCTATAGTACGCCTATATCTCGTAGGAATGACAATGATCAGTGGTCGATTTTCCTCAGTGTGTATCCAAACCAATCTGAGACAAGTGAACACGGTCAAGGTCAGTTGACACAGCTACCCACATACGTAAAAGTACATTACTAACGGGGCTAAGGCTATTTTTGAAGAAAAAACAACAATCTAATTAACTAGTAGCTATAAGGCGAATACAAACGATTTACTTTCGCATCAGTGCCGAGTGCCAGATTGTGGAGATTTCTGCCCCATCCACCTTATTGACCGCCAGTCGACCTGCCTTGGCAATTTCGACCGCCTCCGCATGTAGGCGTTCGATATATGGTTTAATACCACGTCTCAATATTGCCACATTGTATAGGTCGACGCTGTAGCCCGTATCTAAAACGTGCTCCGCCAAGGCGGAATCACGAATAAGGGATTGATATTCCCTCGCATAACTTATAAGAAAGGGAAAACTATCCGTTCGGTTCTGATGAACCTCAAGGATAAGACACCTTTATCTAGCGTTACGAACAGCATCTACAGAATCAACTGTAAGGACTGTTCGGGTGTTTACATAGGGCAGACTTTCAGGGAAATTCACACTAGAATCGAAGAACACTGAAAGCGTGTCCAGAGACAGCCCCGGGATGCGAAGGAATATCAATCCCTTATTCGTGATTCGGCCTTGGCGGAGGACGTTTTAGATAGGGGTCATCGCGTCAATCTAGACAATGCGGAAATATTGAGGCGCGGTATTAAACCATGTAGTGAACGACCGGCGGTCAATAAGGTGGATGGGGCAGAAATATCCACAATCTGGCGCTCGGCACTGATGCGAAAGTAAATCGTTTTTATTCGCCTTATACCTACTGGTTAATTAGATTTTTGTTTTTCTTCAGAAATAGCGAATAGGACATTGGTGTGATGTAGTTTATATACTGCAAAGACAACTATCCGGGATACTCATTTAAACACTTACTGGCCTATCATTTTATCGGTCTTTAGTAAAGGTATTCAGTTGTCTGTGAAAGTCTTCCTCGTCCCAGTCAAAATACATAACGAATCCGTTCATTAATCAACACAGGACATGTAAATTCTCATTGTAGATGAGTATCACTATCCGGGCAATCAATTTGATTGAAATTGATAACGGTTACATCCTAGAAAATCGTACGGCTATTTTGAAGCTTTATTTAGTTTTTTGCAAACGAAGTGAAACCTTACAAAGTGAAAAGCTAGCGAGCTTGAACCGATTGAGGAGACTTTTTCGTAGCATCGTATTATCATTTTTTTGTGTTGACGTTTGTTGTCAAAAAAGGATCTATTTTTGTTAGTCCACATTGGTTTTCTTCCGCTCACCTAAAGAGTCTACACAGAATAAAAGAAAAAGACTCGAAAAACATGACCGAAATGAAAACAGCCAGAAACCGGTAGTGGTGTGTAAAGGATGGGGATGTGAGCAACACATTACTTTGACCGAAATGTTGTTGCGCAAATTTCCCAGTCAATTAAGCTTGAAGTTCGTCGTCTCAAGTGGGTTATACGATTCAATTCAAATTTAATGGTCTAAAAAGCATATAGCTTTACAAAAAATCACAGAATAATATGGCACTACGATAATATAACATAAAAACGGGATTTGGTTGCTTACTTAGCAGTTCAAGAATCAGGTAAAAATCCAAAGTGCACAAATTTTGTTTGAATGGTGGGATGACAAATGTAGATGCATGGAGTCAAGATGCACAGGCTAAGGATCATAAAGGCATCAGCACTTCTCTTGAAAAGCTGCTGACTTGGTCAGTCAACAACATAATCGGGTAGATTGTTCCAAGTAAAACAAACTCGCACGGCAAAGAATGTCGTCTAAAGTTGACTCGCGAGTAAGGGACATTTAGAGTAAATGTGTGAGCTCTTGTCTTGTGCGAGCGAGGGTGAGTTGTGGTATTCAAAATAGTGTAACCCAAAATCAAATCACCTCGGAGACGACGACATGGATAATCGAATAAATTCAGGGTTTTGATTCGTTCATTGTATGGTTCCTGGAGGAGTACGGCGACAAGTTTGGTAGCTCAATTTTATATACTTTGCAAAGTCGCGACATCTTTTATAAGCTATGGCCACCATGCTTGAACTGCATACTCCATCGTGGGTCTGATTTACGTATTTATAATGCGGGGAATTGTCTGTTTTAACAACCTACCGAAAATTCTCTTTTGGAGTGACAATTTCTGTGATATTTTGCGATAGACGGAGTTGCAGTGGCTTGGCATCCATAGAGTGTTGCTTATCAACACACCTAAGTCCTTTTGTTCCATGGTCCAAAAGAGGCTGTGTGTACCAATAAAATACTGGAACTCCACATATTTTCCAAGGTTCACCATGTGACACTTTTGGGAATTGAAAAATAGGCGATTTTAGGGACCAAACCTGGAGGTTGTCCAGATCTTTCTGGAGCAGTTTGCAGTCTTACGGCTTATTTATCCTCGACCACACTTTTATATTGTACGCGAACAGTACGATGTCACATTTGATGAGAGCCGGTATGTCATTGGCATAAAGTGCGAAGAGGATTGGTCCGAATACATTTCTTGGCACCAAAGATAGTCGTCACTTATGGCGTGCACTTAAGCAAATTTGCGGAAAAGACAATGAAACATCTCCACATCAATTGCTTGAATGAATCTTTCGTTCCCCAACTAGCTGATAATGACAGTCAACAGAACTTCGTTCTGCCCCATCTTGTTTCTCCAATTCATTATTCACCAACGTACCTGAAGCCTTTTGTGCACTTTCATCTATCACGAGCTCCAAGGCTGCGGAACCAGATAAACTCTCATCCATTGTATTAAAGGAATGCGCTGGTGTACTTTCGGCACATACCGCATCTATTTTCAATCGTTGCATGGAAACAGCAATTATGCCTGACTGTTGGAAAGCTGTCTGTATAACTCCGATAACTAAGAAAGATCCTGGTAAATACCGTCCGATCGCGTGCACGTCCTAGTTGCTTAAAGTACTTGAAAGAATTGTGTTACGATGAATAGCTTCCAGTTGTCAGGTACATGATTATGATTATCAGTTTGCCTTCCGTAAGAATCGTTCAAACAGTTGAAGCTGTCGGTTAGCTTAAGGATCATATATT
>JACCGJ010001300.1:0-12542 GCA_013407085.1 Atriophallophorus winterbourni | reverse complement strand
GTCGATTGCCCTGTTGAGCTCATCAAGAGTAGTGCGAGTATATATTCAATGGTTGGCAACAGCTTAAAATTTTCGAGTACATGCAGTAAAACCGTACAATCCCTAAAGTAAAGAGAGGAGAAGTGCTCTACCCATCTTTCTATTGCCTGAGTTTTGTGGACAATCGGGTTACTAGATACATACTTAATGGATCCGTTTTAAGTTTGTTTGAACCAATAGCTCTCTTGATCCCATGATACATATCGTGAAAATTTCCAGTATCAGCTGGTTTTTGGATACTGAGGCTAATTTCAGTCCGATAGTCATTTAACACAATCGTCCTGCAGTCGTTTAAAACTCTCATTTCTGCTTCAAGTTTTATCTGTTGGTATAAACCTTGGAACTACAAGAATTCTGACCGTTTCTCATCAACACAGCGGTCATCTCAGAAGCTTTTGCTCAACCCAGTCGCTCGTTCGAGCTTTCTTCAAACTCAAGTTGAAATTGCGACTCGGAATATGACAGCTTTTAATCAATTCTCCCAGTTTCTGAACGGCGATTTGGTTGAGTGGGGGTTGGCTTGTTGGAACTCGGCTGTGAATCTTTTGCAAAGTGTCGCAAGATGATTAGATTCGACACTGGCAAGTGAGTCTATCTCTTGTTTAGGTGCAGACAATTTGGTGCGGTTAAATCTCGACTGGTGAAGCTTCAGGTTGAGCAAATCAGCGAATGGTCGGTGTCGCAGTCTGTGCTTTGATATGATAAGGCGAGGAGTACGCCTCCAATATTGATGCGCCTTACAAAAATAAGATCAAGTTGATGTCAATGCTCAGAGTGATGATGTTACCAAAAGACCTTATTCTGTGGTTTTGTTTGAAAGAAAGTGTTAGTGACACAAAGATGAACTGTGTGCACATTTCTTAAAGGCGTAGTCCATTTTCATTGGTTTTTCCTACTCCGAACCTTTCGAGACACGTTATTTGCACCCACTCTAGTATCAAAATCACCCAATACCACTCCCAGTTTTATAGCACGTTTTTGAGGATTGTTGTGAGGTTATGATAGAAAGCGTCTTTTTCAGGAGGCGCCGCAGAGAGCGTCGGTGCATAAACATTGACCAACGTGTTGGTACCAGTAATGCACTTGAGATTTAGAATCCAAAGCCGTTCGCTCCGGCTGCTGTTCGGTTCTGCTGCTTTCAGTAGGGTGTTTCTCACGGCAAACCCAACTCCATCTAGTCGAGGCTCATCAGAACCCTTTCCTTTCAAAATAATGTATAATCTCTTTCTGTTAGCATACCAGATGTACGCCTGAGAACTAGCTGTTTACCATGCAGCAAGTGCTCCTCCTCAATGGCACCATCAAACCAAAGGAATAGCTTGGCTGATACGTTGAGACGACGATGCCGTCGCAGGAATTGGCAGGACGAAGTTGAATATAACTTCAAACTGCCTATAGTGACTCCGGCTCCGTATTTTTCCTCGAGGTTTACTCCTGAAGCCTTTTCCACGATTGATTTAGCTACAAGGCAGGGAGGTTTGAGATATGGGTTTTCCTTCCCTTTGGTGGACCGACTTCATGGAATAACGAGCTCCACCTGCCCGAAGCAAGCTGGTTTTGAGGCGCCAGTCAGCCGCTTTCTTCCTTTCTCCTATCAGTAGAATCAGTTCCGCCGGATCACACAGGACCACGCGTGCAGCACAGAAGCTAGACTTGGTTGTCAGTGACTATATGAGATTCGCGCCATTAGAGAATTTTTGGAATTGGGAGTTTATCCCCAAACCGCCTTTACAACCTTCGAACTCGTTGATTATACTAAAATTAGATACTATACTACGAATATTCACTCCGATTTCTTCCTTATAAACGAGGCAAATTCAATATGCCTTGTACTAGTTGAGTAATTTGAAGTTTCATCCCAAATTTTACCAAAACCAAATCGCGTTCGCAATTAACGTCACACACATCATGTTTCGTCTTAAAAAATTTGTCTGTCATTGTTTCCACCTGGCTCGCTCCATAAGCAATAAAATAGTCTATGATACGTAATGTATGTAATGCAATGTATGTAATGTAATGTAATGTAATTAATGTAATACACGAAAAATTCCGCAGAATGATAAAAGAAATCGAAATGAAGATTTGCCAACTGCCAAAAGTGTCTAGTTGTATAATTAAAGTCACATTCGAACCTTTATTACAACACTCTAAGCACAGATTTCCTTTGTTATCCTCCTTTGAACGACACTGGTTGTCGTTCGACATCTGGTGCATAGCTGCGTTCTTTCAACTGCAATGCTGTGTGGATAATCACTTTGGCGCGTGAGTAAAGTTTGTTCGATTTTCATAACCGCAGTATGACACACATGCTTCATCTGGGCAATTTTTCCAGTGCCTATTCGAGCGCCACGTCGTGAAAGTTTTTTTGAAATAATTGCAAATAAATGTGCGAATATCATATCTTTAATTTGATTTATTATTTTCCATTACTCAATCGCGTAATTTCTTGAAACTTTTCTACAAGAATGCCAAAATCGGTGGTTGGTGTCTAATTAGAAACGTTGACGGAGGAAGTCGTATTACCCGATTTACCTTACCCGACAGTATTGTTCCTCCGAACGTCAGTTTCAGAGTAAGTTCCATATTGATTGAATAATGATTCTATGATAATCCATTTATCCAAACGTCATTCATGAATGTATACAAAGGAAGATATTATATGATGTAATGTTGTGAATTTACCTCTATGTTTGTCAATAAACACACCGGAGCAGATGAATATGCAGAGATGGCTGTTGTTTCAACTAAAAGGGTTTAATTTGAGAAACTGACTTATTATTATGGTGGAATTTCGTGCCACTGTCTGACAGTTGGAATCATTTATGGAAATATTCAATCGTATCAAGGAACATGCTAATTTAAATAATAATTTCATTGATATCACTATTATATTGAAAAAACAGCCCAATCGCAAATGTGAATTTAAATTCGATATAAACAGAACTTCTAAACATTTATGGATATAGCGATATATATTTTGTTGCTTTTGATAGAAATATTTAAACCTAATAATTTAATTAAAGTAATATAGAGTCTGAAAAATGGCATGTGTGTGCTTGAACAAAAGAATGCCTATCAAATCGAATATATTCACTATAAAATGGTTTGCCACTGGCGTGACATGTACTTTTAAGAATCGCCTAGTTATTTTAGCCAAGGCTAGCATGCAATTTATCGAATATATGAAATGCATGTTTACTCAGAGTATTAACAGTCCGTTGATCAAATTTTATCACATCAATCAAGAGTTTATATTTACTGCTTAGTGAGTCATGTGAACTCCACTAATTTGATCGACTTACTGAGGTTGATTTGACTACCTACATGAACAGATTGACCGAGGAGACCTAATACTTGATAAAAGATTCTGCAAATCACATTTTGCTGATGAAACACTTGAATCATTTCTAGCGAAATATTGCAACTAATGGTCAGGCAACTATATACGACCGCTTATTTTTTACCTGCAACTGCTCTTAAAATATCATTCAAATTGTGAGATAGATATACGTGATTAATTGAGTTTACAGGTAATAATGGAAAACAACGAAAATCTAAGTGCTGGATGATATTGCTTTTCAAATTAGAATTTCGCAGAGGTAAAATTCTTCTCTCCGATTCGTAATTTCTTATACGTATATGATATACTAAAGATTATTACTTCTTTACTACAATTCACTTCACTTCAGTAGGTACAGGACACTAAATGGCTGATAAGCCATTCGAGCGTCCAGAATTTCTGTCGGTGGTAGGCTTCAAAGGAGCGCCCAACACTGCCAAAGTTGGTTCATTGTCCTTTGGTATCCTCGTCGTATGCGATGATACGTCAGGTGCTTTCCATGCCGTCCTTCGGTCCTAGGAAATTGTAGCATTTAACGATTGTATCTTAAATACATTTCACAGCGTCGATTTGGACCCTTTAAAAGAGTTAATACGAGGTTGTAAGTCTTACGGCGAACGTCAGCATGCGCATTGGATTGAAATTTATAAAACAGGTCGTCTTACGATTAATGAGGTTAGTGGAGCAGAAATCTCAACATTGTTCAGCAGTTATCATTTAAAAATATTATTTAAAAATATTTTCTACATCACCGCCTAAGTTATGCACTTTTACCGTATCGACCGGTATTGATCGTGTTTAATCGTATCAGAATGGCATGAGGTAAATTGACCATTGATCTTGGTCTTGCTTACGCGAGAGGACACCTCACTGGGCCTCCAAATTTCCTCTTAGCGGTAGGTTCATTCAGGTGGGGTGGGTAGAGTGCTTATCGATCATGTTTCCTGTCGTGAACATCACACTCGGTATGACGACGAATATGTGTTAGAAGCGAATCACTCTAACGGATGATTGCAAACAAATCTCGGTTCAGTATAGTTATTACATGATCAGCTGTCCATTGCAATACCTTTCACACACGGATGACACACCCTCAAAAGTTAACCACTCTCCATCCTGCAAGGCAATAAAACGCAAAACAATAAAGGATTAATTGGGCACCTGTCAAAATTTCAATGATTCAGATTACTAATTATCGAATAAACTAACTAATTGTGTCTGCATCGGTTGTCATTCCAAACTTATTTCTTCCGGACCGGTTTCGTTCGAGCCCACCGCATGTTCGGCTCCGATTTTTATATCCTCCAAGAGCTGCCGATGCTTTCCATGTACTCCTGAAACTGAACTTTTGTTACTCGAAACGTCTCTATGTGATTTTTAGGCAACCGAAATTCCTATAGGTCTGAGATGGCTGTCGTCTGACTTTTCGGAGCTTCCTACTCATTTCACTTTTCGGATGGCTACGTTTTGCGTAACATCATGTTACCTTTTCGCGCTTTACTTACTCTACAATTTATACTCCGTGATAATGACATTAAAGATAAGCACTCATCATAAAAATGGGTTCAGTGATCTGCTAAGGGAAAGCTTGCGTGGAATATCGCTCAAATACCTAATGACTTTTCAGAACTCCTCAAAGTTGACCAAAAATTTTGAATTTGTTCACTAGCCTACATCTTATTTTATTACAGGGAGGTATTACTAACCGAAATGAATTATCTCATATGGTTAATTGCCTGGCTAAAATAAAATTATTTAGAACCACACAGGTCAATTCAGGATTAAATTCGGGATATCCGATTTTTGGAATTTTAGTAAATCGGTAAATATGACATTCAATTCAACAGATATGGGCGGCCGGGAAAATGGATCCTAGAGCCGGACAATACGATTTCGAGGCTCCATATCAAACATGGGGCACCGGAAATTTGGTCACCACGAACCTTTATAGTCCAGACGGAATGGTGAGTCATATTCAATAAACTTGATTGTAATCTTAATGCAGACCGTCAAATACTAAGCGCAACCTTTGATAATAAAATCTGATAAATAGCCGTGATCTAGTCTCTGAGAGCCGCAATTGGAATTGATGCTGGTATTTATGTTCGATGCTACAGCATAGCTTCAAATCAATCGACACAACAGCCCTTTATTTTAATGCATTCGTTAACTTATTACTCAAAGCTGAACTATTAGCACTGGGCTAACAAAAATAGAGACCGAAGACGAGTTAAGCATTCCCTACTAGCTGCCGGCCTATTACTGTTCTTGTTCACGACGAAATCATAAGGCATTGCATATTGTGAATGTGAACCGGTTTAATGTTACACAATCACATTTTTCTTTGCAAATTGAGCGAATTTCAATCAATCGATCTTGGCACGTGACCAAGGCCAAGAATAAACTGCAGGACTTGCGTGTAATACTTAGCACATCATATATCTTATATTTTCTTTAGACACGCTCTTCTATCTTGTTGGCTTCAACCAAGAGGTAGTGTATAGATAATGCATTGACTCAATGCTCAATTAATAGTTCCTTCAGAATGATCTTTAATCAGCTGTACCAGTTGAATCTTTGATGCGAACCGTGATGTGTGCGATGGAATTCCTTTCGGCATTTCTCACTAAGCTTCATAATACAAGCATAAGAAAGTAGAAGTAGATTTGATTAGCATAAACCAATGAACAAAAATAAATATCACGTTTTGCTACTTAAATTTTTTCTTCAGTAGGCCAAAGCAAGGAATATTTACGAACTAATCGTTCTTTGATGCATAAGTTTGGTTTAAATATTTTGATTACAATCACATCACCTGTTCGCAAGGTTTTTCGGCCAACTCTCCGAGACACATTGTGAGAAACCGTGCGAACCACTAAACACGCGGTGCCTCGTGCCAATCCGATGCGATAAAAATCGATCTATTCACCTTCTTAGAACGCTTTTGATTAACCTAAATTTGAGCATGTTTAGACATTCGGTTTACCAGTTTTCCCGCCGTACGGCCAATGTATTCTTTTCCACATCAGCAGGTGTCATTATTATTTTATATTGGTTGATGCTGATAAGATTTTTTCTATTTTCTTATGCCTGTATTGTAAAGCTTTCAACAAATGTTTCGTTGAAGACAAATTTTGTGTGCATGTAAATAGATACAGTATTTGTAATAAGTCAGTGAATTCACTAAAATTAACCGAGCAACTATAATTTGCGTTGGAACTGTTTTTTGACTAATACCTTTTTATAAGTACCCGAACCAGATTTGCATTGGCTAATGGAGTCATGTTTAATAATTCCATGTAACCCGGAAAGAAAGTTTTTGGCTTTCTCAAGCTGTGACTATTTTCTTAAATTCAGAGAATAATGTGACTGTCACAGTTCTACACATAGGGCTGTGTATAATTAAAGTTAATCGGAGTCGTATTTTAAACTTGCACATTTTTATTCGTTAAGAACAGTTTGCTGGCGTTGATACCTATGGGATCATAACAAGTTAAACGATAAACAACTAATAAAAGCACGGTTCAACATGCTAGATTGATGCTATTTAGCCCAAAGAATTTATTAGCTTTGTATATCAGACCATATCAGAATGCACCTTTTGGCATGTGCGGATTTTTTGCTCTCAAAATTCGTTCAAATATCATATGCATGTATTTTATAAAGTAATTTCGAGAATTTTACTTAATAGATTTTCATCGGGGTTTCAGGAAACGACCACGTTGTGTCGTTCTTTAAATATGTCAACTGGTTAATGTTTTGGTAGGATTCAGGTGGAGCTCAATCTATTGATCTCGAGACGTCGAAACTCGTAAAACGGATTTTCAAACACCATCAGTTTATTTTGATCAAAAGTGGTTCTAAAATATTCTAAATTGTATTTTATCTTATAGACCAACGTTACAGAGTAAATCTTGAGGATGCGTTTCCAGTCGTTCGTATCGACTTTTAATTGAAAAATATTTTAGAACCTTTCTAATAATTTTAAATGTGAATTTTCTTCAAAATACTCATTCTATTTTACAGGAAAGAGCAACGCACACGCAGCGTTTGGAGATCAGCCCCTAAACGCTTGAAACTGCTTCCGTTAGGAATATATCCCGTTATTTTCAACCAATTTTGTAAAGATGCTTTATGTTTCAATGTTTCTTTTAGCAATATATAAATGTTTTTTTTTTAATTTTTAGCGAGAATTAAGTTAATTTTTACATTGGAATTGATAAATTTTAATTATTAAAAAACGGTTGTATTCTGTTTGCCCTATTCATCAATGACCAGTTATATTAATAAGGCTCAAGACACGAACAAGATTTCCGTATATGATTGTGCTTTCGAAATGATTAGAAATAGAAGTTCGATGTATCGGTTTTGTTTCATGGGATCCGTGGTGAAGGAACTCACCGTTGGGATAGATAACTTCTAGGATTAATCAAATCTTATGTATACAACGTAATAAACGGTGTGATATGATATGCGTTTCGGTCTATGTTGGCCTGATGTAATAGTCTAACTCCCCACATTATGTCTCAAACTGGACATGAATACGAATAACATGCTTAGGATAGTGAAGAATATTTTTATGTTAAAAATTTATCCTCACAATTGTCAAAAGCAAAATTAGAACAACTTGTTACAAAATAATGCCAGACAATAGCGTTGGCGAAAATGTTTCGTCCAAACGAAGCAAAAACACGATAGGAATAATATGAAAGTGCAGTGATAAGTATGCTGAACTCAGAACTCGAAATCTTCTATGATAGAAAAAGCAGTAAGCTTAACAACAACCATAGGGTGACATGTATATGGAATAAAATTACAAAATCTCTCAAAAATCAATAGCGACAGTCACATACTCATCATATACTCATCCAGTTGAGAAACAAAAAATCGCAACAGACTCTTAGCGTGTGACGTCTTCAAGCAAAAATTCCAAGTCAAATAAATTCTTATCGATAAACAATTTAAACGAATATCCAAACGAGAATGCGGAATGCCTAAAGTCTTTGGATGTTTTCGTTTTTGAGTAAGGCCATTGGGCTTTATCAAGTTTTTAATAGGATAGTTCTCAGTATGTAAGATTTTGAATGCCAACAAGAGGTCACTCCGTATCCGTCAATGGGTAAAATCATGTAGATTTAGTTTTAACATTCGCTCTTTGAATGCTCAATTTCTGTAACTTGACAACAACTTTGTCGCACGATGATAAATCCTATCCAGTAGTTCGTTATCCTTCCTCGACCATGGCGCCAAGGCCTGGCTAGAATATTCCATAACAGAACGTACATACCTACAAATTAACCGGGGTAAAGTTTCGGGCTTGAATATTCTGAATACATCTGAACATATATCCACCGAGCGGCATCAACGAGAGAACAACTGTTCTTTCTAAATGAATGGCAACGAAACTGACTAACGCTAAAATGTCTACAACTTCGTCCACCTTTTAATTATCCATCTTTTAATAACACTATTAGTAAAACAAAACCGTGAATGGATATCAATGCTGAACAGAGTTGCGTACGAAGAACGGAGGAAATACAAGGCCATAATTAATAAAGTAAGAGCGAGGTACGGCAACCACGTTTGGCAGTAACTACGAAATGTCCTGGAGATTGTGAATAAGATAACAACAGGCAATGCGAAAATGGAAAAGCAAAAAACACTAGACTTAAAATCGCTCAGTATTACGCCTAACGAATTGGATAAATACAAGGAGAGCTAAGTGAAAAATCTTTATTCAAAGCAACTGTCAACGACAGAAAAGAACGTGCTTGCAAACGGACTAAGCTTTAATTATCGTGATGTCAAGACAAGTGAATTCTTGGCAGCTCTGGAATATATCAACAAATATTAAGATCTGGATAAAGAAACAAGTCGAAAAATGTTTGATTAGGAATCTTTTCTGCATTGAATAAAAAAATCGTCTAACATTCCGTGTTTAGCTACAAATAAATAGAAGCGATCAAACACCATAAAAACTCCCACAGACAAAAAAGAATGATGTTCGTTATGAACAAAATGATTACATCAAAAAGTTGAAGAAGTGCTGTGCGACATGACGACCTATCGGTAGGTCAGTAAGGATCCAACGAAACGACCAGAAAACAATATTTTCTTTGCTATAAAGAGAACGAAATTCAATTCATAGATTATTAATGCTGAATATTTTTGAAGGAAACCTGAAGATTACTCAATTTCAGGGATTCTGTGGTCTACTGGATGTTCACAGAGGAGGTATCCCTCTAAGTCCCGATGTACCTACGCATAGATTGTCGAAAGAACTACGAAGAAAATTGCTATATCTCGTCAGAGGCTCGGTCACTTCATAATTTCGGCGAAGAATTTCTCAAAAAATCTGGATGACGAACTGATGGTCTCCTTTGATGTCTCTGCCCTGCCCACTTTTAATGAACCTTACACGCGGCAACAAACAAATTCATCACAACTAACAGAACACAGGAACACCTACTGGCGGAAATCAAACCACCAATGAGGAACTAATGACGCTCTTAGATCTTTGTCCTCACACTCAATTCAAGTATGATAGAAAATTGTATGATCATATCGAAGGAACTCCAATGAGGTTGCCTATCACTTGACTTATTGCGGGGCAGTAATGAACTTATTGGAAGACACTGCCATCCTACTGATTGAACAGAAAATGAATGTGTAAATGATATCTCTGTCATAATCTAGAAATCACAAATCGAATAATCTTATGAACTACTGGATTGTCTTAACAGGAATAAAGGAAATAGGAACGAGACAGATGCCAACATATACCTACCACTCCTGGATGTCCTCGTCAAAAGAAGTAACACAGTATAATTCCAGACAAGCGTTTATCAAACACAAACACATAGTGACTTAATCCTCAGCTTTGGGAGTAAATATTCGATCGTACACAAATGGAGATCTGCACAAACAATGTTCAACCGGACGCATACGCATTGCAACTCACCTGAAATACAGGTGGAGGAAGAAAGCTACCTTGTAGGGTGCTCAATTGAAACGATTGTCTAAAGAACTTCATACTCAGATAGAAATGGCCAAGAAGCTTATCTTATGAGCAACCAAACTCACTGGCTAGGAAACCTCTACTAATCATTGAAAATGTTATAGAAATTGCTGCAAACGTACAGCGAATAATTGGGACCAAATTTGTACACAGACATACGTAAACACTACACAATCAGCTATGCCAGTTAGAAGATGAAGTGATAAAAGAAAACGGAATGAGAGTTGCATTATATGAGACAAATTATAAGAAGACCTTAATCGGTGGTATGGAGGCACAATTGCAAATCACCAGAATAAATTTACGCTGATTAAGAAGAACACCAATTCAACTGGAATGTAATCAAAATCATTGCAAGGGGACGCAACCGCCACATTCTGGATTTCCCCGACGCGTGTTACTCCAAAACGCAGTCATGAAATCAACACGTTTAATTTGATGGCATGTATGTGCCAACGAGTAACCGATCATTTAACCGTGTGATCTTGAGAACAATCAATAAAGAATAAAGAAAGTGAACTAACAGCGTATAAAATTTAGAAAACACGACGATAAGGGACACTTTTCAAGACGTTGACGATGTCATCTAGCTTGATGACGAAACCTCTTACTTTTAGAATTCCAGCTCAGATCAGCGAAGGTGACCTATAGTGATTATTGGCTTTTTCTTTAAATTGAACCCTTTTTACATGTAATAAAAATTAGTTATAAAAGAACATTTTGCTGGTCCCCGTGCAGCCGTGCGACAGTAAATATTTATTCAAATCATTAGTAAGTTTTTGTTAGGAGTTTTGAAATGGCCGCACAATTTGAGGAACGAATATTTTTCCCATTAGATTATTATATGCCTAAACAATGTTATCTCTCACGCATAAAATGAACTCTAATATAATACATAGAAAGCATTTCATTGAAAATATTATTGAACTTTTAAAATTGTGACTGCATTGATATACTGAAATTATTTATCAGCCCCATTAAAAAATAATTAATTTTAAGCGTGTTCGGAAAGGAACAAAAACTAAGCGCAATAAAAATTATATTGTATAAAAATGGAACTTTTTATGGTTATTCCATTTGCGCAATAATTTAATAATGGATCTTCATCGAAATTGCCACCAGAATATAGTTGGTTCAAAAATGATCATTTGTATGCAATTCAAAACACCCCAACGACCACTTCCATGCTGTTTGAATTTATCATTTAGAGGAAGAGCGATCAGAATCCTCGTGCTTTAGTTCAATTTCAAGCTGCACGAGACTAGTTTTGATCTCACCAACTTTACTAAAATCGTTTTACAAGCAGCTGTATGCAACAACAGCAGAGTCAAAGACTTGGGTGATTTTACATAAATACAATTGCGTTCGACGTTCAAATTATACAAACTATCGTTATGTCGCTTTGAATCTAACGATGTTCAAAGTTTCATAACACATAGTAACGGAGAAAATATTTCATCATTTGGATTCGCAAAATATCCTTTCTGCGGTAATTATTATTTTTGAAAATCTTCCTTATGCATAACAAGCTTGGTAACGATGTAAGACGGATGGATTTGAACGTTTGAAAAAAGTCAGCATATTAAACTCCTTCAGAGAACAATTCGAACATATATGATACTTACGAAAAAAATAAATAGCTCAACTTAATCTGTTATACATTTATCCGGATTCAACAAAATACACCCAGCCACTCGGTGACACTATAATACTTTCATTCCCATATGAACTGTTACAAATAATACTTTTTCTCACGTGTCAATTTCCTTCGGGATGCTTTCCTCCGAACTATTGCTAACGCTGTCCGCATCTAAATATTCATTCCAAAATAAGACAGTTATTGTTGCTTAAATACTTGACGGCACCTTGTTATTAACTAAATGTATGTATTTAAATAGACTATATTTGACGTTACATGTTTATGTGTAATTTCGTTTTCTTGAAGGAATATTTACCATGCTATGGTAATCACGAAGCTTTCTGATTTTCGTCTCTATAAAACATTTTTAATCCCAAACATACGGTGAACTAATATTCGTAGCAATATTTAAAGCGGAAATGGACTTGCAAATGCTAACGATCATTAACAACAATTTTCACATATTCTGCGCGTTATATATGATTTTTTTATTCTTCTCATACTGT
>JACCGJ010001299.1:38441-78623 GCA_013407085.1 Atriophallophorus winterbourni | reverse complement strand
TGAGTAGTGAAAATCGTTTGAATATTGGAACATCCCTGTGGGTCAATGGATCAATGGAGGCATCGTCATTAAAATATAGTCAAAGATATAAAGTTTTATCGGTGCTGTTAATACCGGTATTCTTTCGACATCGGGGACATGTTTCGTTCAATAAATCACAGCGAATAGCCGTCTGTACTCAGAACACTCCGTATCATTGCAGTCGTTTTACAGTTGTTTACAAAATTTCTCATAGTGAGGACAACTGATTAAGCAAGCTCACAATCTTCAGAGCAAACTTATGTGTCCGAAAGCTATTAGTTTGCAATCTCACATTGCCTTCGTCAACATCTATATCAACCAAAGCATTTTGAGTAATAACACGTGATATTGATTTTTGGTCAATGTATGATGTTGATCAGATCCATTTCTCCTTTTAAGCATGTATTGCAGAGCTCAATGTGAAATACCGGAAAGAAAATCGTTCGTTCAAATGTAATGTTTAAAAAATCGCAGGTTCCCTTAAATTTCTAACGTTTTAGGCAGACAACATTAAGCTGGGTCAATCCAGAAAAGATTTGAGAGTTTAAATATTTTGCATAATTATTAACAGATGGCATTGTAAGGTCATTTACAAGCGTCTTCTTGGGATTTTGAGCTTTCGGCAATATAATTTGATAAACATTTTGCTTGGTAATTTGCCCACGATACGAAAATCCTAAATGCTCCCAGCAAGCAAACAAGCAACGCCAGCTTGGGCTTAAAAAATAAATTCTACTACTTCATTAAATTTAACATCGTGCAACAAAATCTGTAGGTGGTTCCCCGAAACTACCGTAGCAGAAAAAAATTCAACTGTTGAGCCTCCCCACTTAGCTTCAAATACTTACATACAACAATATACATACTTCAAACCAAGCGCAACTATTCAAATATTATAATTCGCGATACGCTACAGCTACATTTAAACCGCAATGGTGCGTCGATTAGAGTAGTTCCGAAATGATTTAACCTCTCGTGTATGTCCTGAAAACTCCTCAAAATGACGGTCGCAAGCCAGGTTGCAAAAGAAGGTTGGGTGAGCGTGAGGCTAGCTACATCACCTCGTAAAAACCATCCAGGTACAAAAACGCCTACAAAAATACTAACAGACAAAACAAATCTGAGAGAAGATTGATCCAATCTGGAAGGTATCTGACGTTGGACGGTGAAAGCCAGAGTCATCTGGAAGCCTTCAGGCCGATGACCATCGTCTCCACCAGGACCACCACTATCATTGCACATGGAACGTCCCGACCATGTATGAGGCTGGAAGGACAACGCAATTTACGTTAGAGATCTGAAAGTTAACTTCACTATCTTAGGAATCAGCGATACAAGATGGATTGGTTCCTGGTAGATGTGATTGACTTCGGGTAAATTACTGTTGTGGATCATGCTATTCGCATAATCCATTGCTACGCACCGACAAACAACAGTAAAGTGGATGAAAAGGAGGATTTTTACAGCACACTGTCAACCATTATACAGACAGACTGAAGAGGGACATCGACATTGTAATGGGTGACAACCGAGGGTATAAGGACAATATGTGGCATTTAGGGCTGGGCAAAATAAATGACAACGATGAGAGATTCATCGTTCTATGTGAAGCAAGCAATCTGGTCATCAGGGGAAGTGTTTTTCTCTAAAGAAGTATACACAAGTCGACTTGAGTGTCAAAAGTTCTGTCGACAGAAAACCAGATCTGAAAGAAGTTTTTAGGATGTATGCGCCAGAAGAGGGTCAGACGTTGCTTCTGATCTTCATCTGCTTGTCGCTAAGTTAAGGCTGAAGGTGGAGAATAACTGAATATAGGAGTCCAGCCAACGACAGCCTTAAAACACCGCAATGATAAAAGGCAGTTGGAAGGAAGAATAGTTCAACGTCACCCTCTTCAATAAGTTCTAGGTCAACGGAGGGCTGCTTGAAAAAGACACGATAGAACAGAAGTTGCGTAAAGTTGAAAGAGCAGTGACCTCAACATGATAAGAATGACTGGGCTTCAAAACATTCATGCACAAGGAGTTGATCTTAGCAAGGACGCTATAGGAGATACAAGAAAGAAAATAAAATGAAGTGATGGTGAACAGCAGCAGAACGAGAGTGTAAGAAAAGGAAAAGCTCGAAAAGAATATAGAGGAGTGAATAACTTTTTCAAGCGAATCTTCAGAGCAGACAAACAGAACTACATAAAAACACTTTCCATAGAATCATAATAATCAGCGCATCAGAACAACACAAATGACCTGTATTCTTCCGTCAAACAACTATCAAGAAAGTTTGCCAAGCCAGAAAGGCCAATGAGGAACAGTGATAAAGAAGCGATAGTAGACCAAAATGGACAGAAAAAGAGGTGGATCGAACAATTTCAGGAGTTACTCAACAGACCAGCCCCTATAAACCCACCGGAGATACTGCCAGCTGAAATATCTCTTCCAATACGTTTCTGTGCACCCACAAATGAAGAGATCCGCAGCGTCATTGAGCGGTTGAAGAACTACAAAGCTACAAGAGCTAACAGCATTCAGTAACAAGCGCTAAAGGAGGACGTTGAGACCAGTGTGAAGCTTCTCCGCCCACTCAAGGACTCGAGGAAGAAGAAGTACCAGTTGAATGGAAAGAAAGCAACCTCAACAAACTCATCAAAAACGCAACCTCGGTTCCTGCTCTAACTACCGAGGGAAATAGCTGCTGTCCATCCCAGGGACGGTGTTCAACCACATCTTTCTAAACAGAATAAAAGGCGCTGTTGACTCACATATTCTTGGCCTACAAGTCGGCTTCTAAAAGAAGAGATCGTGCACTGACCAGATCGCAATCCTGCGCATCATTCTGGATTAGTCTCTGGAATGAAACTTATCTCACTACGTCAATTTAATCGAATATGAGAATGCGTTAGACAGATTTGATAGGCTGAGACTCTGGAGAATATGAGGACAGTACGGAGTACCAGGAAAGATTAACAACATCATCAGGAAGTCATATCAAAGGATGCCCTGCAGAATAATGCATGGCAGACAACTCACTGGCACCTTCGAATTAAATAAACTGAGACAATGTTGCTTACTCTCCCCGTTCCTGTTTCTGCTAGCCATAGACAGAATCATGAAGATATCAACAGACAGCGAAACGACATCCGATGGATAATTTGTAAGCATTTGGGTGAACTCGAATTCGCCGACCATCTGGCTCTTCTCTCGCATTTCCTGCAAAAAATGCGAGAAAAGACAAGCATCGTCGCTGGTAGCTCAGCTAGATTGAGTCTCAACATCAACAGAAGGGAAAGCAAGGATTTCAAGACTAACGCATTCAACACGACACAAATTACAGTCTAACGTGAGGCGTGGAAAAGGTGGACAGTCTCATTTATCCCCGCGTCATCCTGGACAAACTAAGAGAAACAGCTGCGGATATTGAAACCCGCACCGGTTAAGCAGAACATCTTTGGTTACGACGAGATCAGACTCTTCAACAACCTAGTAAAGCCAATATTAATCTAAGGAGCGGAGATCTGAAGAACCACAGTCATGATCATCAAGAAAATCCAGCTCTTTGTCAACCACTGTCTTAAAAAGATCCTAAAGATCTGCTGGACCGACAAGATGGACAATGAAGAATTTTATCAACGAACAAAGCAGCAGCCTGTTGACAAAGGCATTCCTCAGAGACGCTGGCGATGGATTGGTCACACCCTTCGCAAACCTGCATCAAACATTACCAGGCAATCCCACACTTGCAACCACCGAGGGAAGCGGAAGAGATGGCGCCGAGACCTGTATGCAGACGCCAAGCAGATAAGCCAGACGTGCGGAGAGCTGGAGAGACTCGCCAAGAATCGTGATGACTAGAGAGAGCTGGTTGGCGGCCTATTTCCCAGACGGGACCAAAGGCGGGAGTAATTAGTAAAGTGAGTATGTTCTGAATCTCACGCTTCGTAAAGTTTACATCACCCAAGTCAATCGCTTAACATTTTTTACTTCAATAGGTAATATTGTTTAACAAAATAAGCATGCTGATGGAGTTATGGTGATGAAGCTTTAATATGTATGGGGAATATAAAGGACTGTACAAAGAAACGATTTGGGTTTTACCGAATAGAAAGTCATCTCAGGCGGGCGAATGCATCCTTTCTGATTAAATTACAACAACCAGATATAAAATCCTAATTATTGTTGTTTTGAAAGATGTTGTTTTCGTTAAGATAAAACTATGGTAGAGTTCACAATCACTAGTTACTTGGTCAGGCTTACTTCAAACACGTTTAAGAAATGATGAGAATTTATTATATTCGAGTCAGCCACATCAGTGCACATTTTAAAGAAATCAGTGCAAACAAAAGCATACTTAGATATCCATAATACATCTTCTAAGGCGTTATTCAGAACTCAAGATTCAAGAATTACGGTGAAAAAAAGCAAATTACTGTACAATACCGTAGGATATGTATGAATGATTAACAAATCGTTACTTCAATGCATGCGATTATGTGCATCAAAAGAGGAGCAAATTCTAATTATGATATCGTGGGAGAACATTTCGACCAAAAATATATGTTCGGGTAATATGTTTTTCCAAGTATGTGGTGTAAGAAGGAATCACTAGGAGATTTCAATAAACTGGGGCCCACACACTTCTATTTAACATAAAAGAGAGTAACATTTGTTTGCTTAGGAAAAAATTTCTGACGGTAAGCTGTTCCACAAAAAGCATACACGGACTGTGTAAAAGTTGCGACCACAGTTTAATCGAGAAGTTGGAATTTTAAGGGTCAGATTGTGACTGCGGGTCAGAGATTTAAACCAATATTAAAGAGGTGTCTGAATGGGTGGGACCCCGTATGGATTACTTGGTATGTTGGGATTAGGTCAGCTCGAATGCATTTCCGTTCGAGGGTGCACAAACCAAGTCTATTCATTCACTGCTCAAGTGGTAAATTATACAATCCAGTAACCATTTTATTTGCCTTATGATGAATCCTTTCTATGAGCAAGATGTCTTTTTCCATCATGGTGTCCAAGCTTTAGGAACCCTTTGCTGTTGGCCTCCTTCGGTTGATGTCGACCATGGATGTACATCACAAACGCGTGAATGTTCAAGTTTTGCAGCTTTTTACTAAACGAAATGAATATAAACAAAATTGTTTACTGAAAATATAGCTGTAAGCACAGGATCCAACTTCAGTGTTACGTTGATCACAAATTTAATAAGTTCTTGGTGGCGATCACGTTTTATGATGACACGTTACCGCTAATATCGTGCATCGTTCGATGAATACATACTAACTTTACTTACTTGTATGCGGCTGGCTCCACGTGTGGATCCGTTGGCTTCATTGATTTCACGAATAACGCCAGCCCCCGCCCGCCGATCGGAGGCAAGATTGCTGCAGATCGTAATCCAGTCGCGATTTTACCTTCGAACACTGTAGACGGGACGCCGTTTCGGGCGTCAACTTCCTCCTTCAAATCTGAGCGAGATTCTACTGTGCGGTCGCATTTATTGCTCTGACACTTTTGTTCATAACTTCACCAAATCTGGTCGGATTTATCCCATTCCAAAAATTTTGTGTTACTTTCAATTATAGCTATCAAAATTTATTCGCTGTGATTTTGTCAACCGATCCACAACAAAGTTACAGTTTCGACGTAAATACCTCCGTTTGCTCACGCGCGCAAACGTTGTTCCACCGCTAACTATTCTACTGGTTTTGTAATGATTGCAAAGATACCTGATTCTGTGTTCTACCGTGTGCCGTTAACGAGTTATAGTGGATTATTTGCTAAATGACGAAATCAAGAGTTCAAAAGCAGACATCGACAGGTCAACCAAACGCCTATCGCTCAGCCGAAGAGCTCACTTCAGGCTACCAAAATGTGTGAACGCACAAACAACAAATCCATTGATCAAGCTGTGACAACTAGGATCGTTCACCCCACAACGACATGTAATCAATTTGACCTCTGTGTCAATAGCCTGGACCGGCGAACGCAACAATAGTCACGGCCGGCCCAGTTGATAGGACGCATCACGACATGCAGAATTGTCCTGAGGTCACGTGAAAGCGTGCGAACAACCGGTGAGTCCTAGTGGCCAGTACAGTCATAACATATTTTCTGTGTATGGGTAAGATATACGGTAATTGTGACCATAATTTAGCCCCCGGTTCGATGGCAGTAATAAATAACGATAAGGTTCCAGGCGCCTGCTATGCCTGTGTTCGTTGCCGAGCTAAATCTCTCGCACGATGTCCATAATTTTGAATCCAAAAATAGAAAATAAAATGGCCAGTTTCGAATCTAGCCTTCGATGTGTGGTGAAAATATTGGTAAATCATGTGAGTACGCAAGTGAACACTGATGTAGACAATCATATCAATGCTGCCATTTCGGAACCACCACTAAAGAAAGCTGATACTGAGGCTATTGGTGTATCAAAAAAGGAAAAAGCAAGGTAAATCTTATTTTGGAATCAGCTAAAACGACCACGGTCGTAAGAAATTCTTACAAAGAAGAGCCGTTACGGTCGACCTCAGCTGGGCACTTCAAGGCTGCTGCCCCCGGCTCACAAAGTCAAGCCCAATTGGTTTAAATTCTAAAAAGTCTGACTTTTCGATAAGCTATGAGAACTCCCCAGACTCAATAATCTCCATATGTACGAAAGTTATCCAGTTCAAAGAAAGCCTGTTTGATAGCAAACAGAAACATGACTTCAAGAAATTGTATCAACTTTGCCACCTAATAAAAATTCAACATGCAATACATGACAAAGTGACTCGTCTAACTCGCCACTTAGCTTCCGTTCATATTGGTCAACCTCGCTTGCTAAAGGTCATACTGGAATGCAAAGCTGATTTCGAGAACGTTTTTGCTGAATACGTACCGGCTCAAGATAGATCCCGACTCAAACTGCCGGATATATTTTGGTGTATCGTGGTGGGAAAGAAAGGGTAGCTTGAACGACAGAGAAAAACGGTATCACGAAGTATAGTTCTACTTAGTGTACCAGAAAATACTTCTCTAGCATCGATTCAGGAAACTGTAGAGCATGATATGCAGTGACGCTACATTGCGTGTTCTCTTGATATTTCTAATGCCGTTGTTATGGACAATTTTTGAGTTCCGTTTGCGCAGAAATATAAAGGGGATGGACCGAAACCCCTGAATATTACGTTCTTGATCAGCGCCATGGCCGAAATAGTAAGGTCGGAATTAAAAAAATCAAAAGGAACGTTACCCAAGGATGTTAGACTTAGCCCGCAGTAACCCAAAGCATAAGTCAAACACTTTATCGTCTGGAGACAGCGGATAGCAGTGTTGATATCCAAATGGAAGAAATCAGTACATTAAAAAACGTTGTAGATCCGGCTCAAATAGAATCGGACAGAACAATTCACATGGAAACCTATTTGACGATTCAAGCTGTTGGAGAACAATAAAAAGCTCACATGTTTCATCATCGCAGGCACTGACTATTCAAAGGGATCAGGCAGCACACTGTGTAACGCCTAATCACATACCACTTGATTCACCTCTACATAAACCAGTATCGTTCAAATATGTTAATACAAAGCTCAATGTTTAATCAACAAGTTGACGGATCTGAGTGATATCTTTGTAGACAATTCCTCTGATCCTATTGTTGTGACTGAAACTTCGTATAAATCGAGTATTACCGACAGTGAATTTTCTATCTCCAATATGACAATCTCTTGCCGCGGCCGTGATGGCATTAGAGTTGGTGTTGCGTTGTATTGTCATAAGCGACTAAATATAAATATCTTCTCGGATACTGATTTTCACTCACTGACACTCTGTGGTGCTCACTTGACCTGAAATATGGTGACAGTTGTACAATCGAGGTCATATATCGCTAACCAACATCGACCGCAGAATGCAACGATATGCTAGTTGAAAGACTTCAGTGTCTCAACGATCGACAACATGCTCAAATGTTTATCATCTGGGACTTCAGCATTCCGCGGCTATACTCAAGAGGCCAGCAACCAACAAACTCACTGGAGCACAAACTTCGAAAAGTATTCGACCCTTATACAACCACGTCCTCAACAAAACACGGACCTTGTTTTGACTTCGAACGCATCGACTATCGAATAAATCGTCTACAAAGCTCCATTGGGGCGAAGTGACATGTCGTGCTCGTGTTCAATTATGTCTGTATTGCCTTGAGACACAGCGACGAGACGAAATTCTAAGATAAAGTCGACTTTTGGAGACTCTGAAGAGCACTCTCTGAACTTAACGTGGTCTTACTTTATTTCAGTGACTTAAATTCACATTGCAACTCATTGTTGCACTACCTTCAGATGCAAATCCAATCAAACTCTCGATTTATTCCCAGCAAAGATGTCCACACCTTACGATTCACTGTTCGCAGTAGAAACAGAAAATGAATTTCATTGAAAAGATGAGTATATGCCATTCATTGTGATCTTGCTACTCCTGCAACGGAGTGACCACCCTCGTTCGGCATGACAAACAACAGTGCCAGCAACGCATGGTGGAAAGAATGGAATACAATCTAAAAGTACTGTACACAATTGTGAATGAAAGAACAAAAGTGGAACCAGGTGTTTTTCCGTTTATGACAGAACAAGGAATGACTACTACAGTTCGAGAGACAGCAGATGCTCTTGTGAGCTTTTACTCCAAAGTGTTCTGCCCGAAGCAGCAACTATTGCATGATGGTTCATGAAAATCATTAGAACCTTTAACTTAACCGATAATTGACCAAGTCGCTGTGGAACGACATCTACGGCGAATAAATACGAGGAAATCCCGAGGTAGGGACAATATTACCCCAGCTATTCTCCGTGCATTTTATCGACAGCTTCCATACAGTCTAGCGCATGTTTTTATCCGGAGTCTTCGTTGCGAGTTGCGTATTGTTAGTATGGAAAGCTGGTGTGATATCGCAAATATACAAGAGTGGCTGACGTTCCGACGTAGCAAATCAAAGACATGTTGCGCTGCACCCCTGCATCTCGAAAATTATGGAGCGCATCCTAACTGAGTGTATCATGGGTCACCTTGAAACTAAATTGACTTTTATGAGCAGCGCAATAGATCTTGTCTGTCAAATTTTGCTCTGGACGATTAGACAAAGTCTCTTGACCTACGATACACCTTTCATGCGTTTTATATTGATGTATCAAAGGCATTTGATAAGATCAAGCATAGTCTGTTTCTGCAAAAGCTAGTGCAATATGGGATACCAGGAAACTTATTATCGTGGAAAACGGATTATCTGACCGAACTTCATGTGCAAGTCCGCATTGATGGCGTTCTATCGAAAACCATTAATGTCACCATCAGCGTCCTTTAAGGTTCAGTGATCGGTTCTATGCTTTTCTTGATTTATATAAATGATATTGCGCACTTAGTACGATGCAAGATGGTTCTTTTTGCTGGTATCATAATATATGGAAGCGAATCCGATCCATTTAAGATTGTAGTATGCTGCAAAGGATTTGGATGCCCTCTATCACTTGTCTCAACTACATCAGATGTTTTCCAACGTACCTTAATGTAAAATGTTACAACTTGACCGGCAATACGAGCATCTATATAATATTGGTCATGGAAGCTTGACTTGGTCCAGCGCTGAGAAAGATTTCGGCATCTGGTTTAGTAATAACCTGAAACCGGAAAGTTATTACCAGAAAGTCTTCAACAGAGCAAGCGGTATCTCAGCAATGTTTGGGGAGAATATTTGGGCGGTTCTCTCCAAAAACGTTCCCCGCATTATAAATACTTACAACTATCCAACGATAGAGTACACGATACCAGTTTGGGTACCAAGGATGAGTAAAAACTTTGGATTGATGGATAAAATTTTCTACCGAACGACGAAGCTAGTTGAGGGGTGCAGCTAAGCCCATAACAAGAGCGAGTGACCACACCGGGATTGACTGATTTTACACAAACGAGAGTAAGTAGCGACATGATCTTAACATGTAAAATACTGCGGATGGAAAATCACAGAATCCCCGATTTGATAGAATACTGTTCTCTAAGAATACACTGAGTCATTCAAGTTGTCTCGTTATACCGCACTCAAGACTGTACACGTAATTACTTATAGATGCGTATCTGCTTTCTGTGGAATTCACTGTCACATGATATTGTAATCGCTACTACGATCCGTGATTTCAAATCGAACCTGGATGCTTATATCAAAGAGCACTTCACTATCCGCCCTGTATGTTGAACCCAGCCAAACCAAAGACCTCAATGGAATTTTGACCGCATCTCTCTTAATTTTTTATGGCTGTCATCCAATAATACATTTAAAGCGATTGTATTTTACACCATAAAATCTGGATTCTTGATTCAGATGACAGTCAGGTCTTCACTTGACAGATGTATCTCAAGTATGTTTCTCCAAAATACATACATTTGATGATCTGTAAACATTATGATTATTGAAATAGTTTTGAAAACTTGTAGCTCAGGTACCGGATTTTAGGTCATAGTTGTTTGGTTGTTTGGTTGATTGCTGACGTTTCGTTATCAAACTAGATGACATCGTCAGTGAAATTTATTTCGAAGCAACTGGGCGATGGGCATCATTCGAATTCATTCGCTGCGTTGAGACTTCACTTACTGTGATTGGCTAGAATCGTTGCTTGTCATCGTTGTTGGCGTGTTCTCATTGGTCCGTAGACCCCATCCAATTGAATGTGCCCATTGATTGATTGTGGTTTCGAATACCACACTTCGAGGAACTCTCAAATGTGACGAGTTCTGCCTTTTGGCGATGATTTAAGTTCCATCCCAATTGAATTCGTGTTCTTCTTGGTCCATGTGTACCGATATTATTGAGTTGGTTTCTCAGTGCTGAAGCTGGCTTGTGTGCTACACTGATGCCGAGTGGGCGTAGTATTCTTGCTGTAATCTCCGAGATATGTTGTATATTGTAGTGTAGTATACTGTACTGTTAATCTAGCTGTGTTCGTGTTTTTCACACGCGATTGGGTTTGAATTTTAACTGCAAGGATGCCTACCACAAAGAATTTATAAAAAGTCTTGAAGGTATGCTAAAAACACAATCAATTCCAGAAGAAGCACAAGAAAATGTTCGCCATAGAATAATACCCGCACTAATCGCGAACAAACAGTACCAAGTCCTGACGCGCAACGAGATTTCTGCAATGAACAGTTTACGAAAAGATATATCATAGTACCGGCAGACAAAGGACGGCGGTTATGAACAAATACGGTTATATACGCAAAGCTGAGCAAATTCTTCAAGACAACACCACATATCGAGAGATCAACGATGACCAAACCAAACAGTTGGAAAACAAAATAAATGCTGCGCTTAAGAAACTCAAGTTCATGGGACAAATCAGTGCTGACGAACATTTTAGAATGAAACCAGAAGGCTCAAGTTACCATGCCTATGGACTACCGAAAATTCAGGAAGGCATTCCACTAAGGCCCACTATCGTGACGAAGCCTGTAGCATCTGGCTACAAAGTCTGCAAGAACTGCGAAAATGATTGCTCTACCTTATTCAAAGATAAGATTATTCGATAGATTCCGCAACTAAATTTTCTGCAGAAGATAAAGGACGTGAATATAGAAGATGGAGAAATCATGGTTTCCTTTAATGTGGCACGCTGTTTACATCGATCGACACTACCTTAGCGATGCAAACCATATCACAACTCCTGGACGAACACGGAACGGAGCACAATGGAAATCGACTGGCCAAGGACAGTATACTGCAGTTATTGGAATTGTGTTTTCAGACGAATTTCAATTTCAACAATCGTTTGTATAAACCCAATGGGATCGCCAATCTCTGGTTTGCTTGCGGAAGCCGTAATGCAAACACTTGAACGTATCGCATTACCGCTGATCCAATCCAAACTCTGGATCCGATACGTTGATGATACGTTCGTGATTCTAAACAACAACAAAACTTGGAGGATGCGCACCGTCTACTCAATTGCATCTTTACTGGAATTCAATTTACGAAGGAGACAGAATATGACAACTGCCTACCATTTCGGGATGTGAACGTGCGAAGAACAGAAACAGGGAACCTAGAAATAAATGTATACAGGAGAGGAACACACATGGATCAAATTTTAAACTTTAAAACAAGCACCTGGCAACCCACAAGCGAAGCTGTGTCCAAACATTATTCAACCGCGGCATTAACGATTAACTCAAGAAAGAAGAGGAGAAATATTTATTCAATCTATTTCAGAAGAATGAATACCCAAAGGACTTAATCATTCGCAACATGGACTCGACAAACAATTCTCGTGAAAAACACTAACAC
Organism: Atriophallophorus winterbourni; assembly: GCA_013407085.1. Taxonomy (NCBI): domain Eukaryota; kingdom Metazoa; phylum Platyhelminthes; class Trematoda; order Plagiorchiida; family Microphallidae; genus Atriophallophorus; species Atriophallophorus winterbourni. The sequence continues at coordinate 66,290 of JACCGJ010001299.1, read as the reverse complement.
AGCTGGATTAACACTAAAATATATACAGCATATCTCGGAGATTACCGCAAGAATACTACGCCCACTCGGCATTAGTGTAGCACACAAGCCAGCTTCAGCACTGAGAAACCAACTCAATAATATCGGTACACATGGACCGAGAGGAACACGAATTCAATTGGGATGGAACGTAAATCATCGCCAAAAGGCAGAACTCGTCACATTCGAGAGTTCCTCGGAGTGTGGTATTCGAAACCACAATCAATCAATGGGCACATTTAATGAGATCCAATGAGAACACGCCAACAACAAGGACATTCAAGGATTCTAGCCAATCACAATAGATGATGTCGCAATGAAGCAGATGAATTCGAATGAAGCCCATCGCCTAGTTGATGACGAAACGTCCACAATCAACCATACCGATTAGGAGAACATCTATTATCTATAATCCGGTACCTGAACTACCAGTTTTCCAAAGTATTTCAATAAACAGAATGTTTGCAGATCAGCGAATGTATATAATGTGGAGACACTTACTTGAGATACATCTGCCGATTTCAAAATGCAGTTTGACAGCGGTGCGACAAAAGTGAGCACATTGAAAAGATATGCTGTATCACTCCACCTGTTCCAATGAATGTTCGTATTCCGAAAAACAGACTAGCGTATGTGATTAAAACGATGACTGAATCTCAAATACTCATTGGTAACGATTTAATCTTTACCTGTCAAAAATATATTCGATTCATCATTGACACTGACATCAGCCGGTGAATAATTTTCCTCCCTGCTTTGTTCCTGACTGAATTGCGTTGTATTCCATTCCTGTCTGGCTCAGCTCAATTCCGTTTGAAAAATCAAATATAGTGTTATTCTAGAGTAATTCTGTAACATTAATCCATTTTCCATCAGCATAGGCATGTGGTTAAGTGAGGTTATAGCAGTTACGACACGTGGCATTAAATAAAAATACCTTCTGTTCGAAGCTGGCCCTAATTGTTTATTCGAGAGAATGACATGAACCATCATTGTCTGCTATACCCAGGTGTAAAATTTTCATAGAAAATAGTACGAAAAATAACGGAAGCGATCTAGCACCTTGTCTGGTATGTAAACTTCACGTGTACAGATTCATCCCACGATATGCAATGACCCGCTGACATCACGTGATTTTTTATATTCTATCTAAGTCAAGGGTCGATCGATTCGGTTAACTTAACTGCATTCGAGCAAAGGTTCTTTGGATATGTTCGCGAGCTGTTTTGTGGTCTTGCTCCTAGTCACTTTCTGGTATCTAGCAACTTCGAAAAACAGTTGTTGCATTCGTGCCGTTGATATCTGCCACTGTGATGGATTACATTTATTCAATCAATCAATCAAATGTGGGGATCCAATGGAATTCACTTTGTTCAATAGGAGCAGTTTCACTATTTTTCTTGACGATCCATCAAACTTACCCTCTGGATTATATTCGCTTTTCATTTTGGACCCCACTGCATTGAACAGCTCACAGCGTTTAAATCATGTTCACTTAAATCTCGCCCTCCTGAACTTGAACTCTGAGTGTCTGAAAAAAGACACCGGGTGTGTGATCAGCCAGGCAGTCCATTGGGAGCCTGCAAAGTGTACCGGAGATGATGCTCGGTATGGTCCGTTGCGACTCGTCTTGTTGCAACAAAATGGCACGGAGATTGTAAACTCAGTCCTGATGAATCCGTTTCCTTATAAAGTATTCTATTCTAATTTGTTTACTCGACCGCCAATCAGAATGACAGAATATAATATGCACTTTTGCCCCCATTCGTCTAAATATGACAGCATTGTACACGTGCCGGGCACCGATGGGGTTGCCACTGACAAATGTTACGTTAATCCATCCCGTGATGGTGCCGTAGACAGTGAATTCATGCGACATTTTCCCACCGTTGCGTTGAGTAAACAGTCGGTTGTGGATGAATTGCATCAGTGTCACATTAAAAAGGATTTTGAAAGCAAACCGAGACATCCGCGAAGTGAAAAGGAAGCATTCGGCAACAAATGCCCTTTCGACATCATGGCATGGGCAGTGCGAATGTCCAACTCCAAAGACGCGGAAGTTTTCCAGAACCACATGAGACTACGGGCTGATCAATGGTTTGCGTATTTACAAATGGAACAGATGCTATTGCATCGAATTCTGAACTCTTCTGTGTTATATGATCCAGTCGATGGATGGTCCAAGGAAGATGGGACTGTCCATCCGTACTTTTGTCGAACGTATGCCAGACAAGAGAGGAAAGTGTTGAGAGTCGCATCAAGGGGAGAGGCTTATTATCGAATTTTGCAGCGAATTGGAGTTCAATGGGTTGCCAGATTTGATTTCTACAGATCAGATTGACTGTGTCTTGAGGGATAATGGACCTTTACGTGAAAATCTTCAACAGGATAAGTGGTTTTGCATTACTCTGATTGCTCGTAGTAGCGTTATTCGGTTCGGCCATACTGCCAGGTATCGTTGCGTAATATTTTACGTAATGAAGGGCACATTTTTCTCATGTGTTAATGCACCTTTTAATAATCAACGTGCCATTCACGAGTAACTTGTATGTGTGTGGGGACATGTTATTGCAAAGGTTGATCATGCCGTCTTATCTGACCGTGGATTACAAGTTCATACGTTGTTTACCAGGCTTTCACAGTTTCATGTGTGCAACTAACACGAAACAGGTCGTCGAGTGTGTTGGATGAAAATGCATGCAAATGCTGTTTTTATTTAAGCCTATGGGTTGAACTTGAAGTTCGTTCTCGGTGATCATACAATAGGGTTCTAAAAATCAGCGTAATCAGTCTATTCTATTCTTCGCCTTTTCTATATAGTATTTTTTCGAAAAATATCATGTTCCGAAACTGACTGCTCGTACATCGTTATGGCAGCTTACTATCATAAGCCACTTTATAGCAAGTTGTTTGGTAACATTTCGCTTCTGAAAACTGAAGCTTCGTCAGACCAAGGGTATCGGTACGAACAGTGTTCATGTTTAAATGGCATTCTCTTGACCAATCCTGAGTTGTTTAAGGTAGACAGGCGAGATCAAGACAATTGTTCACACCCCATAAATGCGGTATTAATCACTAAATTGTTTATTTTGTGTGCAGGTGCGAACTGCGTCTGCTGACACATTGCTTACGAAATCGCGTGCGCATTAGGTGTTATGCACGTTAATCCTTATCCGCTGCAGAACCGAACGCCAGATTGTTGAAATATCCGCCCCATCCACCTTGTTCACCGCATTCGCCCCAGCCTTTGTTATTTCAACTGCCTCCGAGTGAAGTCTTTCCCTATAAGGTTTTCACACCTCGTCTTATCACTTCCACGTTTTCAAGATCTACGCTGTGTCCTGTATCTAGCACGTGTTCACGGGCAGAATCCCGAATCGGTGATTGATATTCACTGGGATTGCGGGGTTGCTTTTCTACTCGTCCGCTATGTTCGTTTACAATAGTGCAAAGTTCTCTAGGCGTTTGCCAAATGTAAACACCCGCGCAACCCTTGCATTTGATTTTGTAGATTCAGTTTGTCGCACAACCTAAAGGAGTCTTATCTATGAGATGCATTCATACGACGCGGAGTGTTCTACCTCACTTATATGTTACTCTAATAGCTGCGTTATTCAAGATTTGACTCATTCCTTCAGAGGCACCTTTGACATACGGTAGAGATACCGTAGCTCGCCAAACTTTTTCCGTTTTCCGTTGAGGATGTTTAGCACGGTTCAATTGGCAATTAATTAAGCTCTTGAGGTAACCATGATTTGCAAGTCCGCGACTGAATTCGTCATGAGCTCGTCTCTTATCTGTATCATCGCTGCAGAGGCGGTCAACCTTGTGAAACAGCGATTTCGCTACGGACTGAAATACCTTTTTTTAGGATGCGCAGATGTGTACCTCAAAATGGCATCTGTGTCGATTGGCTTACCAGATACCGTCGTTCTTATCTTGCCGATGTCTTTTTGCGCGAGACAGTCCAAGAACGGAAGTGTGCCTTCAGTGACCTGGATTTTCGGATCCAAATTTTTCAGATAACCATGACATGCTTCCAGTGTATTGCGCTTTATGTTGACGAATGTATCGTCAAAATAGCGGTTTTAAAGCTTCGTTTTTCAAAGCAATCAGTTCGAAGTGCTCCATTTACATATTCGCCAGCACTGGGGAAATATGTGACCCCATCGCTAAACCATCGTATAGCTTGTATAACTGTCCATTGAATTAGAAGTGGTTCATATTCAGACAAATTGCTACACCGTTGATGATTTTCTGTACACTCAAATTTGTACGATTCTTCAAGGTCATTTCGGAGTTGAGTGAATTACTCGCTAATTTTAAAGAGCTCATAGTATCAACATTCGTAAACAAGGAGCTTACGTCAAAGCTAACCATCATCTCATCCTTCTCATTTGTTGCGGTACCTAAGCGACAAACAAAATCGAACGAGTTCTTAATCAAAGTATTTGTCTTACCAACCAGTAGTTTCAAAAGGTGTGCGATGTGCTTATACTATTCGTGTGTTGATGATACAATGTCGTCTAAAATGGGCCTTATCGGGATGTCTACCTTATGTATTTTCGGAAGTCCATAGAACCTGGGGTCTGAGCAGATTTTGGGTAGAGCATGAACCATAATCTTTGACCAAGGTTTTCCTTTATTCCTCGCAGGTATCTTGAAACAACCCGTTTACGGTTATTCATAATGGTCGTAGCTCTACGGTTGTCAATAACCTGATACGGACCTTCAGCAAGGTGTGACTCTGCGTTATGTCTATAATAACTTTTAGAAAGAATCAGCCTTGTCTTGCCTTTGTCTGCCTTAGTGATCACAATTCCCCTTTATTTTCGCAATTTAAAGAGTGCTTGATGTTCATCTCGCGTAAGGTTAATCCTTTGTGGTGATTGTTTATTGATAATACTAGATATACGATTTCCCAGTGCATCTGTCTGATTTTCAGGTAGCTGGTTGAGGGCGGATTCTACGCATAGAATAACATCCTTAGCTTTTAAGAATTTTATAATTAACGAGAAGTTTAAGCCGTTTTCCAACAATCTTGGTTCTGTCTGTGATAGCGGCCTATCTGATAAATTAATTACCATGAAATATTGTCGAGCACTGTCATGAAAAGAACTAGTAGAGGTACATTTATCTTTTGAAGTTGATAACGTGTGGAACTTACGTTATTGTCTTTCTTTTATGTGCTCAGTCTGTGTGACCAAGACCTCGGCGTGTTTTCCACAAATTTTGCAGAAATCCACTTCAGATAATACATTTCGCAATTTGAACTTTAAACTTGTGGCTTTCGATCGCGCGTTTGTCAGATTTTCATTGGTTGATCCTTTGCTTTAGGAAAACTTTGGATGCGTTTTCGGCAGCCTTCTAAGAATTGTGAGAATTATTTGCAGGTTTGACCACCGCGCCCCTTTGTATGATTATCTGCTGCCGGCATCTATTGTTTTGATGTGATGATTATACCATTTCGCTCCCGTTTCGGCTGTTCTTAACAAATCGCTGGCCAGTTTTCAAACTCGAGTCTCGTATCATTCAGCAAGGTAATTTCAAAGATTTGCTCTGGACAGCATGCTTTCGTAAAACCAATGCAGCTGTTGAATACGCGATTGGAATAAACTTAGTTAGTATTTCTCAATCGACGAGCGATTATATAATTAAATCGATCCTAACCCTAACAAGGAGAGTGTATGACGGATATAAATATGTTGACCTTGATGAAGCTTCATAGAAGTCACCCAGCTTAAACATCTTTCAAGTACGTTCGCATCAACCGTCACAACTCTCACCGGAACCTCGCCATGATGTATGTCGGGCATGATAGGATTTGCATTCTTTACGCAATACACATGAACCTCATTGACTTGCTCATGTTATTTTTCACTTGTTATTCCATTGAGCATATCATTTGATCACGGGTCACTTTATCGATACCCGCCAACTCACGCTCGTTCCAGTAACTGAACTAGTAAGTTTCAAAAGCTAAAAACAAATCACATAAAAAGGATTTGCAGCTTTTAATTACTGTTCAAAATCTTGCTCTACAACCAGGAACCCATGGCCACAGACTGTTTCTTGCATAAAATCCTCACTGAGGACGAGAAATTGTGTCTCTATAGGAATATGAAGCGAAGGAATGATTAGATGAGTCTACGTGAGAAATCTAAGCCTATGAATCTAGAAATATATATACACGATGAAGACTAACATTTGCGTATGGTGGATCTGGGAAAGTCTAATTCGCCGGAAATGATTGGAAAGAACGTGACAGTAGAGAAAAAAGCTATGAAGCTCAATTGCATCGAGTCAACGAGGTATTTCAACGAAAAATTACGCATAGACAAGGCCAGGTCCGTTAACTTATGCAACAACCACATAGATCTCATCCAGACAGTTTAGTTTAAGAATTCCGTGTAGTTAATAAGTACTGCTGAGGTAATCACGAACCCATTCATATAATTTTTCAAAAATACCGTGTTTCTGTTGCTTGTTGAAGAATAAATTATGATCGACTCTGTCGAAAGCTTTAGAAATGTCAAGGAAGCATGCATGGATATAGCCATCTGCATCTGCAACAGTCGTCTAAGCTTAACAGTAAGTTTGTTGTGCAAGAACGATTTCTGAGAAATCCGTGTTGGGCAACTGACAGAAGTCTGTCACTTTCTAAATGCTGCACTATTTTTGCAGTTATTATTCATTCGAAAACTTTTGATACCGAAGACAGCAATGTCACGTGCCTGTAATTTTTGCCATCACAACGGCAACCTCCTTCATAAATGGGTGATATTTGTCACATTTTCCAGTCTTTGAGTACCAAACCACCTTGGAGCAAATTATTAAACTTGTTAGATAGAGGTTCAGACAACTGCTCGTGACAGGTTTTGAGTAGCATTGAGGTTATCTCATCTGGTCGCGGAGATTTCTTTACATTAAATTTTCGTTTGTGCTACGCTACCACCATCGGAGAAATCAATACTTCACTCGAAGTCGGTCGGTCAAGTTGAATGATGGATTCCTCAACGGGCACCGTTGATTTTGACTCAAGCCTCCGGCATAAAAGTCTGCTAACAGGTCAACGGTCTGTTGAAAGGATTCAGTGAAGCCGGACGAAGTTTTTAGGGCAAAGACTCTTGGTTTAATATTCGTTCTATCGTTTACGAGTCTATATAATAATTCTGACGAATAGCTCGAGGCACTTATAAGCGACTTCTTTACTTACACACCACTACTTTGATTAAAAATTGTTTCTCTTTGCAATGGTAGAATTTTCCATGTTGCAGAGAACCAAAGATGGCAGAATCCTAAGACCGTTCAAGTAGGAGTATGCTATTCCAACAGTGAGTAAATCATTAGAAGTTGGAAAACTTCAATTTTCAGGGAAACATAAGCATTCAACCGCCCTAGATTGATCGAGAGACTGGCCATGCGCCTTACGAAAAGGTCTCCGTAAATATCTTATTGGTTCAATTAAACGAATTCTCTTATTTGGGTTTCAAGCGACAATGTTTCCCTGACATTAATTGATTTCACAATTGCGTCACTGACTGGTTGTTTGAATTCGTCCACTCGAGTTCAACATGGGAAATTTCCTTATGCTCGGCCAGCCCCTTTATATTTCTCAAAACACACTTGGGAATTTATAATCGAATAAACATTTAGATAATTTATTTACAGACAGGCTTGCCACATCTTTGAAACGCATGTTTAAAATTTCATTGGTATGCAAGTTAATTCAATCAATATGTTGGAACAATTCAATTAAACTATGGTATCCTAAATAAATTGATGAAATAAAAAAAATATTTTTTGATTCGCGATTGAAATGTAAGATTTGTGTGTTATCGACGCAATAATTATTTTGACAACAGTTATCTATATCGATTGATATTGACAGTCGAATGATTTTCACGTTTGTGATATGGGTTTCGTCGCTTCGTAGCTGAAGAACACGTGGTGATCTCATCGATACGGAAATACATAAATTGGTATGAACGCTCACCGTTTTGAGGTGTTTTTACCAAAAAAATGAATGCGAGTGAGTTCATTCAAGGTGGCTTTATGGTAATTCCTTGAAAAGCAAGTTCTTAAACTGAGAGTAAACCTGCCTCATTAAAGGATAAGAAAATAGTTACCATTTAGTTTTCCTAACTGGTTAAAATTGTTTTGCATAATAAGGGTTAAGATTTCGCGTGTTATGTTGTGTAGTTTAAAGAAAACAAAGCACATGCCATTTTTCTTTATGAGTTATTTCTCTAACAAAAGCAACGACTATTGATGTGGAAGTAAAAAGATTCAATTCAAATCAATTCAATTTTAATGGTCTAAAAAGCATATAGCTTTACAAAAAACCACAGAATAATATGGCAACAGCGAATAATATAACAATCAAAAATGGGATTAGGTTGCTTACTGAGCAGTTCAAGAATCAATCAAAAATCCAAAGGGCAGAAATTGTTTTCGATTGGTGGGATGACAAATGTAGATGCATGGTGTGAAGATGTATAGTTTTCTTCGATGCACGGGTTTAGGGTCAAAAACGCATCAAGGCTTCTCTTGAAAGTCTGCTGATTTGATTAGTTTACAAAATAATCTGGCAGATTGTTCCAAGTAAAACAAACGCGCACAGCAAAAAATGTCGTTTGCGGGGTTTATAGGTTGATAGGGACGAGTTACCAATAAATTGATCACAAAACAAGGGCGGGTTGCCTGTTTAATACAAATATTTTTAGAGTTCAGTCGATACCAGCTTTGCACACTGGGAATTTCGAAAATTATTTTTGAGTGGATTTTCCCGAAAATATGTTGGATTGCGTGTCATAACTCTCTTTTTCGAAATGCAAAATTGCAGCATGATTAACGATGTTGAATATTCCAAGTTTAAACAAAAGTGACTTGAAATCTCAAACTTTAACTGTCATTTCTTATGCGTCTAAACGCTTGTGATAGTAGATATCACTAACCCAGTAAGATCAGTTCGAACAACACCAATCTAGAGGCAAAGTAGCTTTTTAAAAAGCACCATAATATTTTGTTTAAGCTTGTCGGTTCCACTACATTCGATAAGGCATTTTGGTTTGTGGTATTTTTCAAATGTTTGTTTACTTGTTAAGATCAGTAGTAAATGAGTAAAAATATGTGCGTTCTAATTTTTGTTAACTCGATTGCTACTTGGTATGCCGGCTGCTCGGTTTTCTGTTCGTAGATGCGATCACGTCTAGCCAATTGAATTGAGCTGTTTTAAGCATTATTTTCTAGTTCTGCCTAAACCATTTAGTATGTTGCCCCCGACTGTTTAGATGAGACAACGTGAAATCTCTTGGTTGAGTGCTGTATAAGGAAGAGCAAATGACATCGAAAATTCTACAGAGCGCATATTTTATAAGACATATGCAGGATGATTTGGAATGATGTTTTATTGATTTTGCTGTTTAGGAAGGCTAGTTCGAGCTACCCCGTTTACACACTGTACACACAATGACCATGTTCGTGAAGAAAATGTTGATCACTTTCCGTCCTTATGTTTGTAGACAGCAGGTAGCCAGTTCGTTCAACAAAAGAGTATGATCACATATGAACCTCCATTATATGGCTATGCTATCATGACGACTGAGTTAATCTTGATCTCTAGTGTATTAATGTATGTATGTAGTGTATTAATTCGTCTAAAATTCTCCTTTTTCAGTATCCGACAACCGATCGCACTAAACCAGTTTTACAATTTAAGCTGATTTAAAAGGGTGGAAATCAAAAGTGTTTATTTCTTAAACACCATTCGAGGGATGATTGAGGCTTGCCATCTCTACGTGATAAGTACAAACAGTGCGAAACCCATGGTGGTTTCTGAAGTTGCATGTTGAGAGCAAACAATACATTGTCGTTTTAAACGTATGAAATCACTCGGTGATTCGGCATTTTAACCCTTTACTTGAGTGTAGAAACATTATAGGATGGTGGCTTCAAAATAAGATTATATTAACCTTTGTCTTCGGAAATCATTTCATTATCTCCATCTGCGATTATGAGAATTCTTTTATCCTAATTATATGTTCAAACTGATCTTTCTATTAAAAGTGATTCCACGGGGTTGGATCTCAGTGCAATTAGAAAATAATGCACCAAAAATTTCTATTTTTACCATCATATGAAAATAGCTTCTTCTCTTATTGAAATTAAACCATCAAACAGTTTATTTGTGTTTATACATTGGAAACAATGTTTAGATGAAGAAAACCAAAGCAGAACCTAAGTGTCACGTGGTGTTATATATCCGAAATAAGTTGGTCTTGAATGACTGTGGTCCAGTTTCGCGACACGAGAGGCTTTTGACAGAAGCAAAATGCACGGTTGCCGAACGCCTAACCTCAGTGAAAGCATTTTTTACGTTATCGCTCCATTATACTCGAAATTCTCCATCGAAATCTCCATGAGACATTATAAGTGGCCGCTTAAACGACGGTGGAAACATCCTCGAGTTTCCAGGTCAAACTGATGTGCTAAAATCGAACTCAGAACCAGCATGAAATACGATTGTTCTTCCAACGCTGGTGACATACAGAAATCCTATTTGCCGGTATTCAATCATTAAAGGGAGCACTTCCACGACAGCTGAGGCCATCGCGATCAAATATTTTGACCGACCTTATTCATACATAAATAATTCAGTCGTAATTCCTTGTGTTGCAACTGCTGATCACGATTTCCCCATGGATATCCCGTGACATTGATACCCTTCTTGGTATTCACTATCGCTTCGTCTCGTTATTATTATTTTCATGTATATATTGCAATACTAGAATCAGATACTGTGAAGAAGTTTTATTCGCCAAAATGATAATTGTGTGTTTGTACCATTCATAGCTTTTTAAAGATAACATTTGTTCGATTTGCAAAAGCCAATGGATGTTATCATCGAAAGCCTGCAATCGACAGGAATTCACATCTTTTCCAGGCTGATCAAAGAGAGGTAAGGTAATTTACAATGTTGTGCATGTGAACCTTGAATCACCTTGAACCGCAGTCATTTACGTGACCTTGGGAGCGATTTGCTCTGGCTCGATTGAGCATTGAATGTATCGATTTTGCCCGTTCCAAATGACACAACATTTGAATATAACTGGCAATTGTCTGCAATTTCGCATTGATTACTTGCTAGGTCTCTAGGAGCTCCACGGACAATTCTTGAAACATTGCTACAAAGTTGATATTAAATTTGCTAGTGAAAAATGGGATTAAATAAAAGCAGTTTTAAAAATGTGTTTGTTCATGAATGATTTCAATCTTTCATTTTATACCAATTTCGGTCCGGTCCCCTGAGTTAACTCCTCCAACTAATTCATCCAATATGATTAATTCTCATCACTTTGCCCGAGAACAGATTACCTCAACTCAGCGTCCGGTACAAGTGTCCACATTTATCAAAATTGTAATCCAATCTAATTTGTTTTCACGGGGATGGTGGATAATCCTGGTCTCTTGACCGCCTGGGCAAAGTCCGCGGTAATTAATTGTCAACTCCAAAAGAACACACGATACCCCAGTCGCGCGTTTGAACTCGCAAGAGGCACTCCCAGAGGATTCTCAAAATTTTCGATATGCCTCTGTGTGTGTGTGAATCATCATTTTGTCCGATTTTTATTAATCACTCTTTTCGCGATGTTGCGGTTGTCCGATCGCTCCAGGTACGCTGCTTCCCAACTAATGAGTTTCAGGGTGATGGGGTATGGGTGTGGGTGAGTGTGAGTGTGAGTAGCTTACTTGGGACAGTCGAAACTGCGGGGACGAAAGCCCGTGGTGTTTACATATCAGCTTGCATATCTTATTTCGCAGGACACCCATGGAGCTTAAATATAATTATTGGCATTCTATGGTGGCAGCAGATGTCTGGATGCTGAGAGACTGCTTGCTGGATTTCCACTGGTACTAGGTTCATTTAACTCTATCAGAAAAAACGTTGGGATATTATGCAACATGATTGCTTAAAGAATACATCGGTTAAGCTATCGGTTTTGCATCGTGATCTTGCTTGAATTTAATTTTCATATTCATTCAATGCCCCTGTATGATTTCGTCAAATCGATTGAAGCCGGGATTTTTTCCTTGAGTACTGTGAGCTTTTCTATACCTCGGGCAATTTCGTGGGAACAAATGTTCCCCGCGTGAGTTTATGGTTCTCGGCTTTGTTGATCATACTTAAATAATAATCACAAATTTGAATCTTACTTTGTTTGGCGAGATGAATAAAATACACAAAACGATTTCCAGGTGAACAAATTTAAACTTGTACGCCACTCTTATATAGGATTCTTACAAAGCACCGCAATGTTCAAATACATAATCACAAAGTAATACCTGGCCAAGCGCTCGAAGCGCATATAAAAGACCAATGTATTGTGGTGCTCACATCCCCATCCCTTACACACCACTACCGGTTTCTGGCTGTTTGCCTTCATCAGGTGGAAATAGTAGGATCAGGTTCAATGAGCCTTGAAAAAGTGGAAAAGCGATGAACAAAGCTAAACTTGTATGCCAAGAGTATCCTGATAAATTAAATGTGGAAAATGCGTTCAAATTCGTTTTCTGGCATCCTTAGCTTTAAACTAAGTCCCACACACTTTAGATTTCGAAAACAAAATTTACCATTCTTGACACCTTGGAATTGCATTTTAATTTGTCACTTAACATTTTTCCTTATCCCGGATATTCAGCTTGAACACGCTGTTTCTTTTGCTAATAGCTTTATATACTACATGATAATTTACTATCGGCTAATGTAGAATAGAACTAAAGCAGCTGTAGAAGCCGTATCGACTGGAGTCGCTGAGTATTTTAGCGCTCAATGAAGGTTTTAATGCTCCATTGATTAGCGTCTACCAACAATTTGGTTCTTTTGAAACGCGAAGGTTGAAGGTTGGTCGTCTGAATTAATAGTGTTGTCATGTCGCTATCAACGGTGTCTAATTTCACATATGAAAATCAGTCTGAACTAACATGGTATTCGCAAATAATACCCCTTGTTTGAACCGTATGGGATCTGATTCAACATTCACGAATTTTATGATGACAAAAACACGTTGCTTCCCAATTACCTTAGTCTTGTGAACATGTTTTAATGGAGGGTGTGTAGTATGTAATATGTTGTAAGTATCACATCACTCCGAAGGCTTCATCGAAGGGGGGTGGATGCTCGGATTTGCATTCGTTCCTCTTACGTCAGATTCTGAAAACCACTTACCAGTTTGATTGCCTAGTAGTAGATTGCATCAAGCAATTGTATCTACATTCTTAGCCAGATAGTCCAAGCATGAAAGTTCATTACCAAACGTGCATATCATGGATGACCTCACTTGGAAGCATGGGTCCATTCGTATGGATAAAATGTGTGGACATCGTGTGCCAGATATTTTATCCTATATTCCCGAGTTCGTGTATTCACTTTTTTAAATATTATTCCATGGTCAGCGTTCGAGATCCCGCGTAACAGTTTGGCCGGATGCAAGTTCTTGATGTAATTGCTCAGCATCCGCATTACCGTTTAAACATCGTTTCTAGCGGAACTTTGAACTGGTTGTTGAAACAGATGTAGACCTAGATATTCGAGCTGCATGAGTAATTTTACAGGGAATCATTTCGCCCATCACCATGATAGCAAGAAGTTCGGGTTTGTTAATCAATTTAACGGTCGTTGATTTGGACTATAATTTTGCTGAAATTTCGCGCGATACTGGTTTCTATTTACAATGAAGGCAAGAGCGTTGCTAGATGGAATGGATGGTAAACAAGTTTGATTCTGTTAGGTAGGTCTCGTACAAACAACCAAAGATTTTAAAATGAGAATCCTAATTTGATTCCAAGTCAAAAACTGAAACACCTGAGGTGACCAAATTATTGTGTTGCTCGCACTTTATTACCTGTTTTACGCGGTCCTCTCTCAAAAGTGGGGAACCGAAAGATTGATTTTAGAAGATTCAAGATCAGTGGTGAAAAAGCAAATAGCTCTACAATACCATAAGATATATGTATAAAATTCAATTAAATTAGAGTTGCAAACTTAAAGCAAATTGTCCTCCTAGAGAAAATGTATCGTTTACTCGCTATTGTGATTAGCAATTAAGCAAGGTCAACACAGCGACACTCGATAGAAAAGCATACAAAGTGGTATGAAATTCGAATGATAGAGTTCATGAGAAAAGAGACAGACATAGTATAATTTCCGTCAGCCATTAGGCAAGTATGGAATACGGATGGCGAGCCTAGCACTACACACCGAAGACTTAAACCATGTTTCAATAGGTGCTACATTGACAGCACACCATAACCTTTTTCTGTAGCTTAGATTAGGTTACCTCCAATTTGCCTAGAAAAAAGGACGCTCAAGCCAAGTGAAAATACTCGTTTTTCGTTGGGTAGTTCACGCGATTCAATAAACACTTTTTCCATTTGTAAAAAACCATCTCAAATGGCACAATGTCCTTTTCCAACCACAGAGAAATGTTTTTGTTGTTGTTAACCCCCTTCGATCGATGTCGATCATGTATGTACATCACAAGTGCACGAATGAGTAAATAGGTCAATCGGGGAGGAACAATTTCCACCTCGACGTTCACCTTGATAGACAGTACTCGGTCGATCGATCGATGTCAGTTGCACGATGGCGGTGTGATCTACGATCAGCAGCCGAGAGTAGTCTTTGCTGTTCCACAACTTGCAGTTGACGCCTTACGAAGTGCCTCCAAAGTGTGCGGTCAAGAGCAAGTTCTCACTAACTCGTAAGGTCAATGTAAAACGCTTCCGCATTCTTTTAGAAACATTTTTGTACAGCAAGTGTGGTCTGCTCAGAGATCAAATTCATATTTTTATGTCTCCATTGAGCAGATCTTTTGGAATACGCTCGTTCCAATCCTACATCAATGAAATAGCGTAGACCGCGCTGTCCAAGTTAGAGAACATGCACTATGTACCAGTTTTAGAAAGTAATTCTGCATTTGTATAGTTAAGATATTTTCATGATACGACGGATGCTTGGTAAATGAGAGTCATTCTGCTTCCGTTTGTCTCTTGTGTGGATGTTCCAAGAATACGAGTATGTACCTATTTGGTAACTAGGTTTAAGAGACCATGTAAAAACGCCCTGAAATGCGCCGAATTAGGATCAACACGTAGATAGCCATTCTTTAAATGCCGCACGCTGTGGACAGGTTTCAGTAACAATTTTAATTGAAAAATATTATTAATAAAGTTTGATACGGTAACTGCTGTTTGCGGTTCGAACAATGAACTGTAGTGGTCAAACAAAAATTCGCAAAATGTTTCCTAATCAATCATTTTCCGCACGCTGTAAGTGAGTCACCTTGTTTGACCTTGCAACTTAATTTTGTAACCCGCAATCCAATCTTTCGAGAACGTCATTAATTCACTGGAGGTCGACGTTTCTAATGGCCTCATTCCGCCCATGATTCTGGGATGGTTTATTTATCCCTGGTTTCAACTGACGATAACCTGAATGACTCAAAAATCCACATACAACCTCGGAATTCTATGTTGTTTGTTGTGTCAATATTACGCGACTGTTAATTCCGAGTTCAAGCACTGTCTACAAATGCTCCACTGCTTCAAGGCACAATGTTTCTGATTCTATTGAATCCATTCAGTAGAGTGATCATCGCAAATGCTGGAGCGCGTTCATTAACAAATCTTAGTCGAAGGTAGCTCAATTGTTTTCCTGTGTCTTATGGTATTCTAGCGTCATAAAACTGTTTTTAGTCGAAAATAACTGGAGACGAATTTCAAAAACACTTGAAATATATGCATTTTACTTTAAATTTCTGTTGTGAAAATAACAGTGTACTGTACGAAAAGGTATGTTTAACTTTGACGGCCAGCACTCCTGAAATCGCTATTCAATTGTTATGCATACGTGTTACTACCGCGATTGATGTAGTTCATGGTGGCAGGTGTCCGTGGTTGTATTATGATAGCCGTTCCTCGCAAATGTTTATGCTAATGATGATCGCATTCAGCGGTAACTCTATGATGGCGTCTGGTAAGCATGTGCAACCTTCCACAGTCTCTTCAAGGTAAAATTCGTTTGCTATTCAAATTTTCGCACCCCGTTCTAGTGATGCAATTGCCATGTGCAGCGTTAGAATTGAATTCGTAGACAGACCGATCTCCTGTCTATATCATTTTATTCATAGTATTCACGAATGTGCAGATGTTGATTAATCTGCTGTACATCGGTAAACCGATAGAGAAATTTATTAATATACGTTATGAGAAGGAACAAGCGGCGTGTCCATTTAAACGGACAAATCGATACCCTCGAGTGATTGACTGTTCTTTGCATGCAGGCAAAAATTGCCTACTCTTACACTCTGATTCGTGTAAATGCTAAAAGCACAAACATAACAGCGGCATTGTGAACGCAATTCGAAGCTAATTTCCTGGCACTTCTTTCAAAAAACTTCCTATTGCCGCTTTTTATTGTTTCAAGCGCAAGCTCTGTTCCTAATAAAGATATTTTCGAACTAATCTTGAAACATCATTTTTACTCTTGCAATTGACTTTTAAATATCATCCTTAATGATTATTGTTATAATGCGTGGACTGTCGTAACCTGTCAGACCTTGATCGATTTTTATTCACACCGGCACTCTGATCAAACTGGTTTAATTCAAAACATGTGCATTCGTGCAAAGTGATGAGTGTGAACAATGATCAAAATGCGCATCATGAGAAAATCAATATATTTTACTGATTGGCCCGCACGTGGAAATCCGTCCATCGAATGCACTTGTCGGTCGCCTTAGCCTCGCTTGCTAAATACGACAATAATTCACACCCGGTGCATTACGTTTTGCTTAAAACTCAACTTTCCTCGAAGACTTAATGAAAACCCGTCATACCTCCTTTTCTTCTCGGAGGGCATTCATTCCATTTGCATCAAGATACCTTTCTTCAAAAGAAACTGCTCCTTGAACAATCACGGTCGAATGTGTCTCGTTGATACAATGTGTACATTGTGTACATTATTATTTTATGTGTAACTTGTACAAAATTCGTGGTGATTTAACATTAGTCTGAAGCTGAACTTTCTATTTTTATAACCCTTCCTTCTTCTACTTCTTGTCTCAATGGATCCAAGAAATGGAGTAACACATTACTTTGGTCATCCATAAGCGCCTTGAGTGCTTTGACCAAGAATCACTTTGTGATTCTGTGTCTGAACATCGTGGTTCGTTGTACGAACCCTATATAACAGTGGCATACAAACATAACTTTGTAGAGAGAATTATTTTGAATGTAATCATGGAACAAAATTAGAACCCAATCGGTCAAAAGGGAGGCAATAGAAATTGACGAGGTTAATCAACGATTTCGAGTAAACAGCCCCTTAGTAAGCAATTGGATTTTCTTGAATATTGTTTTTCATTCCTGTCGCAACGTACCACCGTCAGATTCGCGTGAGTTTTCGAATCCGTACGAAAACACACGTTTCTCCTCTCAAGCAAAATATGTATGCTCTTCACAAGCGCAAGTATGTACATCACCTCCCTTAGCTGAAACATGTCAACCACCTTAGGTTACCCTGTCCAGCTTTGATTCCAAACTTGTTCAGAGCACCGGTCTTCAGAGGATCAAATCTAGTATGACACTATGATATGTAAAGTGTCATGTCAATTTCAAAGAAAACATCGATACTCTCTAGTGGTTGACTGTTGTCGATAATCAGGCACACCATACACAATGATATTAACCCGCTTCAAACCATTATGCTCACAGATAGCTCAAAAATACCATGTATTTTAGGGTACGCTATTGGCCACTAACCATTTCTCCAGGTCAGTATGACGCCGATCGAAATTATTCTACCCTATGATAGAATCTCATAATCATCATCAGAAGAGCGAGACCTGGTCCCGAATTCTCAATCGGATAACAAAACACACTTTCCATTGAATTGTTTTTTCTCGCATCCCCATATGTACACACCCCTACGGTGCCCTGACTGTCAATGGCTTGAGACACTGTGGAAGAGATTGCTCATCCGGAATCGAACTGTTTACTCATTGGAAACGCTGTGCAGCGTGAACTCGTATTCGCTTGTGGAGTACATCGACCAAGTGGGGACAATAAGATTAGGGTCGGTGAGAGTGCGTTCTTATTCATATCGTCAAGAATTCCACTGAGAGATTAAAGTAACCTCGAAAAACGTTAAAATAATTCACGGAAATTGTCAGTCATTGACTTCCAATGTTACTATACTCTATGTTCCTCGTTCACAGACGTCTAGTTTCAAGTAATCGTCGCTTGATGCTCGGAAAGTGAATAATATCGAAGTTATGCACATAATTATTTCCAAAATATATTTTCTCCACTGCCAAATGGGAAGTCTACCGGCATCTAACACTTTGTAACTTTGCGTACTCATCACCTATTTCGCCAAGTTTGCTTATTAAACTGGTTTACATTCATATACCCCATAGAAAACAAACAGGAAATCATATACAAGCACGAGTTTTCCCTTTTGACAATCATAGCATTTGAAAAAAAGATGAATCGAAATATATTTCCATATCAAAGCTTGATTGACCACTCGTTTTGATGGACAGATAAAATGCACTTTTGAACTGCTCACAGACAGGTTACTCTGTGCCGACAATTTTCTTGACTTAATTTCTATTCTCCCTTGCTATCTTGCAGTAAGCTCCCGGACTGTCTACCCTCGATCTGTGAGCTGAGGTTAAACAACTTAACAAGAACACAGTTTCAACCGGACGAAATATTTGAAATATTTGCTTCGTTGACGCAAAGTCACGTATCCGTACTTGTCGATCAACTATTGACATCAAGAGGGGCACTCATCAGAGAACGGGACATTCAGATCTGCGTGTCTGCGCCTGGGCAGCGTACGTGCTTTTCAATGTATGTCCAAAGCTCTTTCACGATGTATAGTTGGTATAACTATACTCCACCGATCATCCTTACCATATCCAGTTATCCATGGGTATCAAAAGTGATCGCGAAAATAGCGAAGAAATCTTAGCAACCGTTTCGTTGATAACACGTCACTGTAGAGCAGAAAGCAGAAATATGTCTAGTGGGTTCGGATCAAAGGTTACTTCGCTATCTTAGCAGCTAATTATGTTCATTACAACGGAAGTAAAATATTCTAAGGTTTATTCGCTCAAACACGTGACTGGAAACTTTCCAATATCCAATGGCTTGCTCTCTTGGTGGTGACTTCGAATGAACTGTTTGACGGTGCACTCAAACTTATCCCATCGTAAATAAATGAGCAATATTTTTTTTATTTACATAGTTCAACTTACCGATGAAATTATTTATTCAAATACACGCTGTCACTTAGCGGCATTACAAATTACCCATCCCATGTTTGTTTGCGCCTATATTTTGTACTTTTTAGGTGTTTGTTTTCTTTGGAATGCCCTCCCCGAAACTATTGTTACCGCTCCTAGCATCGAGGCAATCATTGAAAATGTCACATAACGATTTAGGTGTACTCGTGTATCAATTCAAGTAAGTATTCAGCTAGACCATAGGCGATATATATCACAGTATAAAGTATTTCTTTATCATGAATGAATATTTACTATGCTATGGTAATTGTGAAGCGGAGTGCTTTTTGTCACAACGAATTCTGGAATTTTGAATGTAGTGTCAAACACACCGAGGTGGATACCAAGACTTTTATTCGATTCCTCGGGTGTTCGTATTGATTTAGATTGAGCGCGTGCGATTTATTTTGATGGGGTAATAACCTTCCCAGAAAAATCTCGTTTAATAAGAGTTGCTTCGTCATTTCCTGCCAGAAACCTTGAAATCAACGATGGCAATACATTGGAGGAAGTGGACCTGAATACTCAACCGCCTTTATCACTCAATTTACTTGAATTTTATGAATACGTTGATGCCGAAATAAAATTTACTTTGGGTTATTTTTTTCAAACCAAATGCATTGAAAAATTCCCCTTATTCCAAAAAGGCAAAACCTTCGCAGTTCCAACGCATTTTTCCCCTCTCCAAAGGACAGCAACGCAAACATATTCACACCCCTCTGCAACAACCCAAATTAATTGGGGAATCTTTTTCAAGTGGCAATTAAAGCCTCCTGGATTGACCCTTCTGTTATCACCTCGCGTGCTGGTTGCCAAGCCCACGTGGACACGTTCTGATGTGGCTGCGTTTGACAACCGAAGTGATAACAACAGTGTCTGCTAACGGTTTGACCTCCGTTGAGTTGGGCACACGCACCGTGGCGGAAGCATGTGGCCGAGAAAAATATTTTTCTTTCTTTTTCTTTGTTAGAAACCTAGACAACAGTGGCGTACAACTCTAACATTGTTTACCACTTTACCACGGTTTCAAGGCTCACTGAACTTGATCTTAGTTCGTAGAGTGTAATCTATGAAAAAACTAACGAAGAAGAAAAAGAAGAACGACAAAGCTTTATTTGAAAAATGTTTGAAATTTCGGCTTGACTCACGCTTAAAGAACACAACGAATTCGTTCAAATTACGCAAAATATGTTCACAGAAAATGTGCGTTTAATAAAAATGAGATATATTTAACCGTAGTTGTTCCATAGGCAGTTCCTTTTGGTAAAGGTATCTCAAGGCAAATGGGATAAAGTAACTCCGATATGAAGACATTCTGGAAGGTAAAAGGTTGTACTTTGATCGGATCTTTGTCAGAGGTTGACTTTTCAGACGATCACCGTTTAGCGCGTTAGAATTTTCATTGAGGATAATATTTATAAGTCGGTCGCAAGATTATTTCAAACATGTCGAGCACTTGAGCGTGAAATAATGTCGATACATCGTTTGCGTAACGCAAAGTGTTTTCTGAAAGAAGTGCTGTGAATATAGCAGATGAGCCGTGTGTTCTATCTGTGATTAGCTACTACTGGCCCAGCCGTGGGTTCGACAGAACACAACCGTAACTGAACTCGTGTATTGACCGAATAAATGAATCACACAATGTCTGTACAGGGGTTGCAGCTTTGACAAAGCTTTTGTTCGTAACTCATAGTCATTGGGAGGCTGCAATCCACAAACAAATATCAGCTTTTTAAAAGTGTTCTCTGTAAGGTTTTTCAGTTTGAACCGTTCACACTGCTGATTTACTCTGCCAGTGTATATGAGGCAATATACAAGAGAGTATAAATTGTAAAATAAGCTAAGACTCAACACTACGAGAACGTAGATGAAAAGCACATAGAAAAACGATATTAAGTGGAGAATTGCGATTATGATTCCAAGTTGAGTTTTCAGAAACGACTTGTTTCTTACTAATGAGGTCTGTAAACTTGATTCTTGTTAAAGTAAGACTACTGCAAATTAGTTGGTGCTTTTCAACATGCCTTTTAAGGAAAACACGTTCCGTGATTTAAAGACAGCCATCACTTTCTTGACCAAGTTGTAATTACATCTAAAGCAGCTGACAGCGGATTTAAAGAGCTGTTTCTGGGCAATGCGCAAGCAATCACTTCGTCTTCTACCTGTTTGCGAGTGAAATTTGAAGGCGCAGTCAGATATACTGATAACAAGGGAGATGTAAGGGATATTTGAAGCACTTTTCTCTCGGTGGGGAGCAGAAAAGAACGCAGGCTTTTCGATTAGCGGGTGACTTTAGATAATCAATGAAACAACCACATCAACCTTTTTTGAAATGATAAGCTAGTTCCATTGAAAGGATTTCCATATGACCGCAATGTTCAGAATCAGTTTTCGCTTGTTTTAATGCCTGGATGGCGTTGCACGTTATTAGACTTCTGAACGATGGAACTATTTTCACGGATTGAGCCATTCGAGTTACGTGAAGTGATCGTGTGTGTTTAGGCACACCTAAAATGATCTGCTCAGACTCATACATTTGGTTGCTTGAATTAAAGCTGCACGTTAGATGGACTTTAGAAATTTTGCCGAGTCATGCTTAGGTAACAGTTATTGCCTTATCAAACCGCATGTTTTATATTAAGTAAACCACTTATTTCTACCTTTGGATGCTAAAAACCACCAATGCACATGATGGAAGCCGCTAACAGCTGCTCACCTGAGAATATCTTATGCACAACCCCTTTGATGTTTCCTAGGAAGCCCAAAATAGCAGTCATGTTGCTTTATTCTATGCGCGATTTTTCCCGTCCTCTTCAGCTTGTCAGCGCAGTTTGAGAAGTCTCAAGGCGACCGCTGTCAGTAATGTGACAACACCCATGATTTCAACTCACCTACACCCAAATGCCAATCTTTCAATTGTCAGCTTATTGTCGTGCTTACCACACTAAACATGCGACCAGGAAAATCTTTCGCAATGTTTCGATTTATCAAAGCAAATCCCTACCTGGCAAAGTTAGTGATGGGTCTTCGCAATGTTCCGTATACCGAAAGATTACGACGTCTTGGTCTATGCGACTTTACCCAAAGTAGGATATGACGCGACACTATTTTGACCTATATAATTGTGGCTACTAGAGGACATCCACTAAAACATTTACTTGATTTGTGTGACGGGAAAGTGACACGCTGACATACCTTATCCCTTTACGTTCCAAGTTCCCGTGTTGATTGTCGGTGCCATTTTTTGCCTTACGTGCTATATTTCTTTGGAATCCCCTACTCCAACATGTGGTGGACTCGCCTTGGGAACGAACAACATTAGTGAGCCTTACATTTGATATTCTCTATTGTTTTATACTATTGTATTTTTCATGTTTTTATTCATACCGTAATCCAGTGGTGTTTTGAAGTATTGACTATTTTAACCTTGAATCCTTGGCAGGATTGAGTTCACCTTTTTAAATCATGTATCCTATGCATCGCCCGCAAACCAGTGGTTGGTTTTATTTGACGCCTATTGAAAACACTGTTCAGAAGTTGCATTCCACTTATAACAATCTTTTCAATTACAAATTCATTATCAGCTATTTGGTGCAGTTAGAAATGTTTCATTATGGCTTTCCGATCAAAGTGTTTTACTACGAAATTGTTCTGTTTGATGGCAATAATTCCTCGATCGATGATGAGATTCCGTCGAGATTCGTTTAGGGCAAATTTCGCAACGAATATAGTTTCAGGTGAGTGAGTATACACGGTAATCAATCACGAGATAATTATGCCACTACAACTGTGCTCAACCTTATAGTTTTTCCGCTAAATATGCTTCTTTGTTGTACTGATAATAATCACAGATATCTTGTAATTTTGCATACACTTGATAAAACCAAGAGGCATTCATTCTATCAATAAACAACGACTCAACACTATCGAACCGTCCTCTATATCTGGAAATATTTGAGCAGTATTCAGCATATCGATATTTTCTCTTCCCCTGCCATCCATCATGTCAATATTGGTCTGGATTTCTACAGCATAATCACATTGGGTCTTCGCACTCAACTTATTAAAATAAAAGCACCTATCCTCAACTGGCTATTATGACCACAAATGCAATTTAGCAGAATGGCTAAAGTTGGTTTGTTTGTTCCGCTAACTTTTAGACTGATTAATTTCTCGCACCCCTTGAACCGAGGTGTCGACCGGGTGACATCTATTCTCGTGGATGATAAATGATCACCCGAAATGTGTAGACATCATCGTATCAATAACATTGGGAATCATATCAATTGTGGTAATGTAGGCGAACAATTTTCAGATAAGTGGTAAACTGGTGCTAAACTTGAGATGGGATTGATTTTGTTGAGTGGATAAATTTAGAGAAGTGTGCAACTGAGGAATAGTTTGTAGTTAGACATCCTGTGTTTATAGGGAATGTCAGTTTCATTGTAGGTTGAATTCTTCAGGATCATAATTGTAAAGGTTTGAATTAGTGACGAAACGGAATAATTTAATCTGGGCTGAATCAAGGATTGTATATATTGACCGATCCACAAAATAGATATGTGTCCGCGGTATAACACCCCTTCATGATCAATACTTGCTGATGCCCATATCTACAACGCATTCTTAAGATGCTGATGGTCATCTCTGGGGTATCAATTCACATATATATATTGGAAAAGAGTTCACTATTGTTGGTCTGTCGAATGTTTAACTGTCCTTAGACTCAAACCACATTTCTACAACAACTAAGAGTCGATAGTTTACTAGCGATTAGTGTCATTCTTCATTCAAAGCAGTGCAATATATTCGAGCTGATCGAGTAGTCATAGTGATGAACGTTGATGGAAATGCATGCAAATGAGCCTTTTGAAACGTTAATGTTGTTTGTGTTGTTGTTGTTGTTGGCCTCTGTGGGTTAATTTAAACCATGAATCTATTTCACGAGCGCAGTAGCAGTGAAAGTGGCTATCACTTAAATCGGAATATACACGACGTATTCATGTCATCATCATCATCATCATCATCATCATCATAATCATCATCATCATCATCATCATCAAAGACAGCAATACACCGGTAGCACGTACCGAATACTTAACTGCCATACAACCCTGAAAAAGTAAAATCCTAAAAATGGGAAAGGGTGGGACTTAAATTGCTATGGCTTCTATAGAGTAGTAAGCACAAACAAACTGGGGAGAGGTGCCTACACCTCGAATGGAACATACATATTCAAACAAGTTTTGTGAACGAGTAGAGCGACATCAGCACGGCAGCTTCCTTGCGGCTTTCACTGCCGTGCACCATAAAAAGCTTTTCTCGTCACTCCACTTGACAACATACAAGATTAAGCAAACACTTCAAGAATATGCTTAGTGCAAGACCGCCATGGAACACGGTTTCGGGACGGCCGTGAATCAACCCTCACCGTGGAGCACAATTGGTGAAACTGTGCTTAATCCCGGAGATACGCCATGCTAAAGGGGGCGCCGATAGTCATTTTTAATTACCAAATCAGGCGCTTATTATTAACACGAGGTACTTTGAATCGTTATTCCTCCATTGTAAACCTAAACACGAATATTAGGAGAGTCAAACAGCAATTTAACCTATTTATCGGAAGCTAGACTTTAGGTGTCGCTATTCAGAATGTATTTGGTAATAATGCAGTGTAAGCTAGTTGCTTGTAAAGCTAGAATTAACTTGAGTCTTCTCAGAATGGCTCATGGTTCGTTCAATTTTAATATCATTTGCAAACAGATAACTATTCACATTCTCCCGATATTGTATATACCATACAAAACATAGGATCTCCAGTTGTAAAAAGATATTCATCATCAAAAAATCTTGTCATCGGAATTTCTAATTGTCCATACGAAACACGCTTCAGAATGCAAAACCTCCATTCAGTAAAATACAGGCGACAACGATGAGAACAAATTTGATTTGGACAGTACTCACTCAAACAATCCATCCATACAGACATTCATTACATCTCTCACACTACAACAGCTACATCACCACCCGATCAAAATCTATCAACAATCTATCAGGATAAACAGCCGTGGTTACCCTTTTTGTCTAAACTGTTCTATTGTAACCATTTTACCTAATAGATTTCACGATTTTAAATCACACTTAAAGCATACAATGGTAAGTATGTTCTTGCGTTCCGTTACTATCTTTGACAATATATTTTGACAAACATTTTTTACCATCTCACATGATAAATATTTTTGTAACTCCCCATTTTATATCCATATATAATTCTTGGATAAATCTGTTTAATTTCTCCAGTACCAAGATGACAACTTGATATAGTAGGTACAAGTAGTCATGTAAATGAATATTTAATTTTCATGAAATCGTGCTCCAACGGATTTCTACGGAAAATATACCAACTCAAATCTACCAAGGATGAACGGCAATCCCATGGTTTGTGCGAAAACCGACGGAATGCTCCACCATCACCTGCGTTGTCGAGAGTGAATTTCACGTAATCGATTGGCCAGCAATTAAAGATGTTTCACGTATTCCATCGTTGTTACAAAACATCCCATTATTTCAACTCGTAACACCTGCGAAAATTCACAGACCCATGGAGCGGTGGAAATTCTGCTGCTAAATTTCACGCGTCTCGGTATTTAATCGTGATTAATTGAACTCAGAACTGAGACAGTTTTATGGTAGAAAAAGCAATAAGCTTAACAATAACCATAGGATGGCGAGGTATATGAAATAAAATAGAAAATCTCTCAAAAATCAATAGGGACAGTCACATACCGCATGGTTCCTCATATACTCACCGAGTTTAGAAGCGAAAACCGCAACAGATTCCGAGCGTGTGATTTCTTCAGGCACACATCAGTAGATAGGGGAAGGGGTAGAAATTATTTTAGCTGGCAGCCACTCGTTTGGTTGCGACAAAAAACATATCACTTCACAATTACTTACGCATAGTAAATATTTGTTCATGGAAAAGAAAGAGCACATAAGCATGTAATGTCACGTATAGTCTAGTTGATTACTTAACGTGAGTGTGATCAAATCGTTATACACAAACAGGTTTCTGAATTCGGAATGTATGTTTCGACGCTGGGAGAGGTAAAAATAGTTTCGGGATAGGCATTCTAAAGGAAACAGACACGCAGAGAGTAAAACTATCGGCGACGGCTAATAAGGGAATTAGGAAATCCCAGTGTCGCTGAGTTTCTGCGTGTGTCGTGACTCACTGTATCTGAATCAACATTTTATAGGATGATGTTGGTGTATGTAGTATTTTGTATGCAAGTAGCACATCAATCCGAAGCCTTATTTGAATGGGGACGGGTAGGCTCGGTTATTGCATTGGTTTCTCATACGTTAGTTTCTGGAAACCACTTACGAGTTTGGTTGCACGATGGTATATTTTATCAAGTAATTGTATATCCTTTTCAAACCACGAAGTGTATCTATGCTAAAATCTTTTTTCATTTTCGAAAGTTTAATAATTAAATTTCTGGCTATCATTCCACCTATGTGCAGCAGCAAATCACGAAATAATCTCAGTTTTATTTTGACATGTTCCCGAACTTTCAGCTTTCTAGAACGCATCCTTGCTTTAAAAACTCGGTAGTTGACAAGTTCGGAGACTTTGTTGCAAAATCAAGTCTGGCCTACAGCCTTTCGTGCAAAGCGGTTTACCAAGAGGACTTTCGGTGTGTTACGTTTACTGTGGAGCGCTGGTTTGAACTGCATTAATAAGCGTCGTCGCAAGAAATGGGAAAGGAATGCGACTGGGGCAACACTGCTTTAGTCTGTGGGTCTTGGTTACAAATTCTCGAGAGAATATTTTGCGTTCCTGTTCATACACCCATTGACATCCGTTTGAGTACTCATCAATTCAGTTCTGATTTGATAAAACTGAACGCAACATCTCACGTCTTGTATGAACTATTCCACCCAGCGCTAACACAGAGTCACTCGCTAACGTTCCTCAAGGAAAATCACGAGCAGCGCTAACTTTCTTTCCGTGAAATTTTGGTCAGGTCCTAGTGGTGCTTTCTGACGACTGCGTTCTAGCGACGGTTTTGTTTATTAAAACCTCTCGTATTGGCTCACAGTTCGCTGCCTGTTGATGTTCTTGTCTCCGATATCCTCTTGTTCGTTGCTCTTAGTATCCACTTCTTTATATATGTCGCGTTATATGATTTTTTAACTGGTCGATGAAGTTCTATCAATATACACGTGATGCAGACAGACTTTTGAATCACATGTTAGCGAAAGATAGAGAAAATAGAAGTGTACAAAAATAAATGTGTTGAGGCTCTGGTCTGCTACAAAATGATCCTTCAGATGGTGTTCTGTTCATGTGTCATCTATAAACGATTTCAAAAAATGAAAGCATTCATTTTAAGTTAACTTCTGATTGAATCGTTCACGAAAAACTTATGCGAAATTTCTCGCCAGACATTCCCACGGATCATAAAATGATACC
>JACCGJ010001299.1:20163-38421 GCA_013407085.1 Atriophallophorus winterbourni | reverse complement strand
TGTAGAAGGGATTTTTATTCTGTTCGTCGTTTTTACTTGGGACATTTTTTCTTCTACCGTTACTCACTCAACTAACTTATTTAAATTTACAACTGATTTGAACAACCTTTTGTACCAACATTCGTTTCCCGTTTCTTATACACTATGAAATCTTATTCCTCAGCCAATACTTCCATTTATTTGAACTTTTTCAGACCGTTAAATGCCTGGGCTTAGCTCGAATGATGCAGTAGAAGAAAAAATACAAATCATTGTTATAAAATAGTTGAAATGTCAGTTCTAGGTCACTGTTGATCAAACTGCTAGTTCACAGTAATGTGTTGCTCATATCCCCCGCACTTACACTCCACTACCGGTTTCTGGCTGTTTGCCATCATCTGGAGAAGACGTAATAGACCATTTGAAAAAAATGACAAAGACATTGTACGAATCATATTAACCAGGCACGTTCGTTCTCCTGATAAATTTGGGTCAGTGGGAATGGTGTGCATTATTGAAGAGAAGATCCGGAATGTTGTTTTAACATCAGAATGTACAAATGTGTGGTATGTGTACAAAATCCTTGTTTGCGTGCATTTCCAACTCACTCACACACACCACGACAGGTTTCGTGCTGTCTGCACTCATGAGTGAGTATACCAGTTCGAAAAGCTGATATGAAGCACCTAACCGGTTTTGTGATGGTTGCCACTTAGAGGCAAGATATCAAAGTCTCATTTTACTCTGTTTTAAACCCATCTGGAAAGCATCATAATGAATTTGATACAAAAACTACATTTGCATTGACTGTGATTCAGTGGATAGGCCCAATCCAGTGGGTTTAATAAGCATCAGGATTTTACATATAGAAGCATTTTTCTTTAATTCAATTTTTAATATATGCCAGTAAATTGGCATTGTTACAGCATCTAATCGCGGCATTGCATTCTTAAAGTATGTCCATGGAAAATTGCAGACGAACAGTACAAATTTGAGGTGACATACGACATAAAAGACTGATCCGAGAAACCGGGTTAGGACAACTGGTAGGAAAGCGCAGAAGAGACGAGTAGAAAAAATCCCGATTATGTTGTGCGATGTGAGCACCACAATATATTTGACATTTTGAGCGTCTTGAGCACTTGAATGGGAATCACTCTTTGATTGTTTATTTGTATATCACGGTTCCTGGTACGAACTATATTGATCAGTGGCATTCGCGTATAACTTCGTTTACCACTTCACCACTGTTTCAAGTCTCGATGAGCCTAATCTCACTGTCTTCTTTTGATGACGTCAGAAACAGAAACAAGGTGTCGAGTATAAGTCCCGGGGATGTGAGAATCACAATACTTACGACACACACTGGATTTTTCTACCCTACCGTTGGCACAATCAAGTCTGAACTCCTAACCAAGCAAAACTTTAAATTTGCAAAGGTGGTTGAATCATGAAGCTGGGATTTTGAGTAGCTTATGGAATTTAATTTGAGATATCGCTTCGAATTTGTCTTACCTATGAATACAGTACCATTCGTACTACTTGTTGATGCTGATTGGTAAATCTATTCTATAGTTCATACTATTGTCCACCAAGCTCGTACGCGGTTTAAAGCATAAACAATACGAAGATCGGATCGACTCTCGCTACCGCCGTCTTAGATGCGATTCTTATGTTGAATATACTGCATATCACTAACCATCCCCTGAATCAACTATCCACACGACTATCACCACGAACAAGCCGGAGTCATAACTATACGGTACTTATTCCCGACTCGAGACTAAACTGTCGAATGTATTTTTATTCTGTACGTGTATGTTTTACCTGGAACTCCCTAACCTGTAACGTTGCACTTTCACCCAACTTGGATATACTCAAATCGAACATGGACAAATTCATGTCGACCAATCCAAACATTGAACCTATATATTCTGCATCATAAAACTTTGGACCCATGCATCGAAGTAAGCTATACATCTTTACCCCATCCAACCGGTTGACAACAATTTCTGCGCTATGTATTTTTACTTGATTCTTGAACTGATCAGTAAGCAAACAAAGCCCGCTTTTACTACATATGTTATTCGTAATTTCCATATTATTCTTTGGTTTTTGTAAAGCGATGTGCTTTTTAGACCGTTAAATTGAATTGAATTTAATTGAACAGACTGAATATGAATGAGTAGCAATGACATTGGATCTTGGTGACTTTCTCATATTTCACACTTCCTCGTGGTGTGCCTGAACTGAGTGTGCTTGAAAGTGGTGATCTTATTGAAACCACATTAAATTGAGACTTGGTTCAGCACCTTGTTGATGCGGTAACCGCCGCTGAAGCTCACCTCGTTATCTCCGCCCAATGTGTGGGGATTTGGAACAAGGATGTGTGTGGGCGCAGAGGACGGGAACAATTTGAAAGCTGTTCAATCTTGGCTCCCTGCTAAACACTGATTGCAGCATCTTAAAAGACGTTCAACAGGATGAAACCCTCCTATCTATCGCGTCGTCGAAAACGTACCCGCCTCATGAGCCCTAACGACTCGATATGAACAAGTGACTCATCAATTTGCCCTTGCAAATTCATACCACTAAACGAATCCACCTTATTTATGGGAGAAAAACAATTCAATTTAATAAAAAAATGTAATTAACTTTCTCCTAACAATCGTTGCTGATGTGTGGTAATATAATTGGATCAATAACAAGTTGGGTCGCAACATTCAAATCATGTGAGCGAAAGTAAGCGGTTTTCAAACGAATCGATCTGCGGTGAAAACAATGGAAGGTTCAATCTGAGTATTTCGAAATCCGTTGCATTGGGACGCGTCGATGTTTCGATAAGTTCTATCCGAGTGATTTGGGAGGTTATATGTATGTTCTGGTTTAATATTCGCGTGTGCGGTATTCTCCTCGGAGTGTGTTTGAGGTGATGAAGTGTCTATCGGGTTCAAAACAGCTGGCTCAGGGATAAAATCCGGAGGTTCCGTTGAGGCTTCATCTGAATTTACTTCATGTGCTTGTTGTGTCATCACTGAGAGTTCATACGTAACGCCATTGTGAGGATAACGGATATTGTTGGAATGATTGATTGAAGGTGGTGGGAAAGAAAAGTTTAACAGCGGGAAAAGCATGGGATTCGCAATCCATGGCGGGATGGGTATTCCGGACTGTTGAATGACGGGAAAGTCGTTCGAGTTTGACAGGCTTTTGTCTGGAAGGTGCTCAATACGATTGTTTGGATGATGTTGATCGTTCGGTAAGGGCTTTATCATCGGTGCGGTTGCGGAAGAAGACATAGGTGGAGGACGTGGTAAAACGGATCCGGTTGCCATGGCAACCGCGACAGCATTGCGGTAAGCTTCGATCGTTTCTTGGTGTTGCTAAATCCATGAAAAAAGAAGATTTAAAAAGGGTAAGTACCAAAGTTTTATATCGTAATTCGTGGATCTGACAAAAATAAACTTACACCCAAATGTGTTTTCAGGTTGCCTTTTGTTGAGAATCGTTTCTCACAAATGATGCACACAAAGGGACGTTCTTCTGTAAAACAAAAAGACTTTATCACGTCAAGTTCGGACAAATCTTCACGTATTGAAAATGAACTGTATCAAACGTGTTCAAACCATATTGTGTTTGGAGATGGATGACGGATCGGTGAGTTACGTGTCAACCTCTTCAAAACATTTTTTACAATGAGTGTCTTTACGATTGTGTTATAATGGATCCATTCAGACAAACGCATCCCAGGAATCGGTTTAGCAGTGTCAGCACAAAAATCTAGTTGGTTACGACTAATCATGCAATTCTTCCCTGTGCCGATCTCAGTTAACAATGATGTTAAAATTTAACTTTACATACCATTTTATAACATTGTCTAGCATCATAAACTCTAATATCACCACCCGCACCCAGCCGATGAGCTTTTTGGTTAGCCAGGCGAGGACCTCAGAATTCGAAGAATTCTCCCCGGGGAGTATTTCATGTCTTACGTGTTGCATAATTAATAAAAATACATGAAACAAAACTTCAATAAATTATGGAAGCATTGCGTGCGCAAGGACATTGAGTGACTCTGAAAAATGGGATATGTCTGGTGCAAATTGAAGTCGCGTCTTGCCAGAAACACTCGTGTTGCCTGAGTGTTAAGTTAGGAACGTGTAACTATTCCAATGTAACTAGAAAATTTGAAAATGATCATATTTATTTGTATAGACGGATGATGAACCAACCTGTGTGCACCCGATAGTGCATTGTCAAAGCACTGCGACAGCTCAAAATTTTACTACACACGCCACACTGATTCGGGGCCAACGTTCGCTGATACCGCTCCGCTAACTGTCTCCACATGATGTTTTGCGTTTGATCGATTTTCATAAACTGCTCCAGATAGTCTTCCGAGAGTCGACTCCGGTTGAGACCAGGCGAGCGAGGTCTTTGGGGAGGATAGGGAGAGGTTTCATCTGCGTCGTCATGTGGATAAGTTGACTTTGTGCGATTTAAGCAAGAAGTAGACGGGGTTACTCGTTTGCCAACGTTTTGTGTTTCAGATATTGTGTCGGACATGTTCAAATTAAACGCTTGATGCACTGGTTGATATTGACCGACGCTGAAGTGATGCGGATACGACAATGTTGCAGCATATGCCGCTACAGCTAGTGCATTGATTGATGAAGAGGTTGTAAACGGTGAAATTTCTTCCGGTTTGAATTCAACTGTGTTCCTAGCTGCGCACATTGAGAGCAAACGAGTTACCGGGAACGATCGATTCATTGAAGTACACGAAGCAGAATGATACTGAAGATTCTCATGTTGTTCGGAAGTTTCCTCCCCGGTCGAAGACTGATCTCCGATGGAATAACTTTTGTTGGTCCTTAGATCTAACGCGGAATCGGACATATTCTCGATGGAACAGGAAGAACTGTATGGATCGATTTTTGAGCTGGAGATTTGTGTTGCACCAACTGCCGGTCTGACCATAGTCAATTCATTGAATCCCTGCAACGTTGGTGGACTGATTCGGTCTTGATAATTACCGCGACGTTTTTCGGGGGAAACATCTATCAAGGAAATGTAATTATTGAATTTAAGGAGCATTTTATTTGATTACTACTTATGAAAAGTAAGTAGTAAATGTGAATGGGTCATTATCAAATAACTGAAATACGTAGGTTAAAGGTCAAGAGGTCGAATAATTTGCGATCCAATTTTATGCTATTTTTGAAGTTGTATCGATGAGTTGTTAAGGATTTACTAAGTATTCCATCAAATTTACTACCTTGTGACTAGTTGTATCCACGAAAACTGATAACTGTGCGAAAATAGCCACTCTATGGTTGTGATTTTGAAGTGGTATATTGTGTGTAGTTATTTTATTCATTAGGTTGCGATCGATTCTGTATCTTGTGCCAAATAAATTCTGTTTTCTCCTTCTTATCGTGCTTGGTCAGTTTAAGTCTCGATAACATTCTGGTTTCATTAAGATCGGTCACTTGGTTACAAATACTGCCGAGTTGTTGCCAGGAAGATTGTATTCACATATCACCGTCACCTGCAAAAAACATAGTGCTCTCCGAAGGCGGTGCAGTATCGTGGCTGTTTTTGACCTGCTTTACATTGAACTCATAAATTTTGAGCGTGGGTAAAACTTAGTGACCCCATTGCCAAATGACCAATCGGCTTCGAGTCCATGGTAATTCTTTTTGCGTTCACGATGGGGTGTCACCGACAAGTTCGTTCCACTAAAGCCAATGTGTTAGTGTACAATTTGGCATGATCAATCTCGAACTGGTTGTGTGAAACAGCTGCGAGAAGTACAATTAAAAAAGTTGTTTTCTCTATCCCTACTATTTGTTCCTTTCGTAACCAAGTGACAGCACAAAATTTAGAATTGGCATCACATGGCACAATAGGTTCGACATATTCCGCCGTCGATCGAATTGCAAATATGGTTTGAAGTTGCACATTGCAACATAAACAGCGAACGCACTATTGAGCAATCATTAATCAATATTCATCACGGAAGCATAATATGAGTTTCGTTTACAAGACAGACTGTGATACTCAAACAGCAAATAAACCAGGGCAGTAGTGCTTGTCGTTCTACATTATCCATGATGAGGCTAACAGTGTTTCCAGCAACACGACTCTTTCGATTAAATCCGCAAGGCGCTGTATAATCAAGACGCCATGTCGACGTTATTGCCCTCATTCGGTCTATCTTGATCATGGATGTACACCTCACACACATGAGGTTTTCATCCGCCAAAATGCAGTCCGATCCGAGAGCTCAATTGCACGAAAAACTTTTGTAGCTCTATGCTGTGTCTGGGCAAATCGCATAATCCCCAAGACATATACATACTACCGCTAACCAATCGCTAAAATGCACAAAAATATAGCATTTAAGGAGGTTTAGTTCAAATATATTCACATGTTTGTGGACACATGTGTTTGAACAGGTTGTTTTTGCCTTTTAACAATAAATCAGTCTAAACCGTCAATGGTTGGTTGATTCAATAAACTTCGATTATTTTTTCTCCAATTTTCTGAGCGTTTCAAAGTGGTGTCTATTGTTGTAGCGAAATTCTCTTGCAATTTCATTCCACTTAAAATTTGATTTAGATTATATATTTTGATACATTGTCACCGTCTCATGGCTCACTTGAACGAACGCTCTTATCTCCGACGGATGAACATGAAACCGTTAATTTTCCACGTAACCGTCTATTGACCGCACAACTCATAACAATACATCAATTTATCATTTAGCGAAAGTCGCCAACATGATGACACGCTATTTTGAACTTCGCCTTGACAACCTAATTAATTATCGTGATTACTAAATCTAACGCGAAAGACGACGAGTAGATTAGTAATCACATCACACTCTCATTACAAGTGCTACTTGTGTATTTTGACCGATTGAACCGTGACTAAATTATTCGAATCAACTGTGCTGTTCGTATCTCGTTCAGGCGATGACCTTTACTGTGGTGTGAACGGAATCAACAAGTTGCTCGACATGCCCCTGTCACTCACTCAAGTTTGCATAAGCTCATTGACTGGTTATCATTATCATCAACAACAACATCAAGAGCAGCCTTATGCCGGTAACAAGTACTACTCCCGTGCAACCTTGGTTCAGAAAAACAGATAGAGGACAGGGAAAGCTATGTAATCCAAAAATCAGTAAGCACAAACAGGCGGGGGTGATGTGCTCACACCTCGAATCTTTCGGATCCTGATTATACGGTTCGTGTCTGATGAGTGCAGAGAGCACGAAACCCGGTCGTAGAATGAGTGTGATGGAAAAGCATACGAATAAAGATATTTTATGTCGAGTGTAACAGTATCTTATGGCTTTCACTATTAAGCATCATGACAATCTTTCCTCGCTACCCCACTCGACAGCGCACAAGATTAAGCGAATACCTCAAGGATATTGTGACATTAAGACTATCTTTGAGCGCTAGCCTGAACTATGCACCGAAAAGTATTTATCCACTGCTGACCCTAACAGGAGAACGAGTTCTTTAAATGCCGACAGTTTTGTCGTCCAACTGCGTAACATAGTGAGTAATAGTTCAAGGTTGTAGTAAGTAAACTTCACCTTGCCGCATTTGATCAGCGGCAAAACTGCAAGCGTCCACGAAGATGGTGTGACTCGGTTGAGTAGCACAGTTCGAATGCCGTCACTACGTAAGTTTCTGCAATACATGTTTGTTCGGTAAATGACTAAACAATAACTTGATTGATGACTCTAGGGTCCTTTGATAAACAGACAGACGTAGCAATATGAGCCGAAGAAAATACTAGAAAAATTAGTATTTAAATTGCCGCTACAATAAGGGGAACACATTATTCCCACAAGAGCAATTCAACAGGTTGAGATGGGCGATTCAAGTTTCAGAAGGGGTAAGTGAAAGCTCTAAAACGGGTCAATTCTACCGAGTTGATCGGTTGATTTATACGTACTACGTGAATCTGCCATCGAAAGATGGACTGTGCCGATTTTGATTAACATTTGCTTCAAATTTCAACTTTTTGATCAAGCTGCATAAAAGAGGGTGTGATATTTGACGTGAGCAGACAATATTAGCTAATCAGTGCAACGAGTGTAGAGCTTTAATAGCTAAATGAATTTAGATTTTGTAGTGAGTGTCACTAGCTGCACGCTTGGATGAGTGAAGCGGAATATCTTATTGACAATCATAGACGGATATACAGACAGTGAGGCTGCTATAGAGAACGTATTACAGTAAAAAGTCATATTCGGTGGCATCCAGAATGAATTCTAAGTAAGTCAAAGCCAAGCATGAAACGATTAAAAATTGAATTGAAATGGAATGTTCACCATTACTGCTAATATTGATCAAATTTTATAAAGCTAGCAATAAAATCGCATACCGAAATTGTCATTCCAGCTTATTTTGCGGGATCTGGGGGCACCCTTGGTTAGCAATGCTTTTCTCCGTCGGGTCATGGATTGTAATCTGCGCTCAAATGCTTTAGGATTGGGGATGAATGTGTCCAATATACGATTCGCTTCGAAAACCGGCGCCAGTTTTTCCATGGACAAGGCTGGAGTGCGTTTACGAAGGATTCGATGCAATTGTAATCGAACGATCAAAGTTCGTCTTGAATGAGCATCCAGTCGACGAATCAGTTGACGCAGACGATAATTCGAAATTTCCTCACGACGTGATGAATATTTCAATTTCATGGCGCACTTTTTGTAATGGTTGGGCATCGCCGCTTTCGAAACAACTGCCACGAATGATAATAATCCGCTTGCAAACGAACGGCAAAATGTGCGCGAAAATGTCCGGGTGACAAATTTATGGTAGCATGTTGCGTTCGGGGGTGATAATATCGGACACATCTGCGCTCTGGTTGATAGCTTTATTGTGGAGTATGAATATGGAATGTTCACTCTCTGACTGCTCTGACGGGGTTGCGGTTGTGGGTGCGTGCCGTATGCGCGTGCTCGACATAGGAAAATGAATAGACGAGAATTCGATCAGACCGACTACCGCGGAAACTAATTAGGGCACACCTGATGATCGATCGCGTGTCAAAAATGGCCGAAAACGCAATTGAAGAGCTAGTGACAGACAATTTTCTACTAAATTCCAAAATGAAAATATCTTGTCTGGGTTATAGATTTATTCAAGGGCATTATCACGAATCAGGAAAGCTCGCCCTACGAAACTAAGAAAGAGAATTAAGAAAAAATAAGTTTGCACAAAGTGATTCCGATCAAATGTTCACATCAAAATAAACTTTATTAGTTGTTGCGTGCGAGAACTCTAGAGGAGTTATCATTAACAAAAGGAATTTCTTATTGAAAAAGCACGATTGGATTTATCTCGTTATTACGACGTGAAAAATTTC
This sequence comes from Atriophallophorus winterbourni, assembly GCA_013407085.1. Lineage (NCBI taxonomy): Eukaryota > Metazoa > Platyhelminthes > Trematoda > Plagiorchiida > Microphallidae > Atriophallophorus > Atriophallophorus winterbourni. The sequence goes on along the minus strand of JACCGJ010001299.1, from coordinate 29,046 downwards.
GTCTTCAGCTGCAATTTCGAATATTTTCTATTAAAGCTTTGTGTTTGATTTTTGAAGTCTTAATCAAGCAAGTAAAGGGTGGAATGTTTAGTAGCTACGACTAACAACACATTCGGAACTTTCGTCGCAGATAACTGGATATCTTTGATATTGTAATGTTCCTGACGCTATTGTTTATGTTTGATCTCACATTTTAAAAGTGACAGAGGGGTTAACAAAGTTATACATGAATGCCAATGTTACATAGGGTTCGTACAACGAACCACGATTTTCAAACGCGGAATCATAAAGTGATTCGTGGTCAAGCACTCAAGGCGCTTATGGGATGAGCAAAGTAATGTGTTGCTCACAACCCCCGCGCTTACTCACCATTACCGGTTTCTGGCTGTTTGACTTAGGGGTTAGTTAGTTTTCCCAAGATGAATGCAAGTGATATATAGCGATCACATTCGACAATGATGCGTATATTCATGGTTGTATCAACGGAGGCTTTTCATTCTTGAATGGGTGCACTTTTGGTTTCATAGCGGTTTTAATCTGACGATCCAAGTTCGAATATTGCCACGGCAGTACATTTGAGAAAACGGTTTCCACTCAAATCACCATGGAAACCCAGGTTAACCAATGATAACCACAATAGTTGGGAGATTAACTGTGACAGCAAAAACCCTGCATAGTGTGAAGAAAGACGTCACATATTGAGCTTCAAGCTAAATCGAACCAGCATGATAAATAATAAAAAATATTAAAAAAAAACCCAGAGGGATGTCATTATTTATTAGCCAATTGACTTCATCACAATCGATATGCTTTATAGAACGATCAATCAAGTTCCACCGTAATTTATGAATTTAAATCAGTCCCCTGGGTTTGTCTTGTCGTCAAATCGGATAGCTCCTTCCTTGCATGTTCTTCGAATGGATAACAATATCAGCGGCACATATCCAAACATACACACACACGGGAACGTCTGATCAATCTTGAGTGATTTCCGCAGAACCACCGTTTCACCAATGCATGCATAAATATGCATATGACGTGACACCTATGTCGGCCTCATATCTTATGAGGGCTCGACAAAGAAATATGCATATTTCTACACGCACATGTGTGGCACACAGCAGTCATATGGATTTGTGCCGTTTCGTGCTAATTACGTATTCCACGTTGTTTGAATAATTCCACTACCGGAAAGGCGACAAGTCATGGTGAGTTTTCGTGTGATATTTTTCACACCTCGATTGGTTTTAGAACATGCACAACGTGCGGCGTTTACTGAGAGAATTCTAGGAGAAAAGATACAACACTGCTACGTTATCATGAGTATTGGCGGATGAAAGCGATTACCCTTTAGGAAAACAATAATGGATTGACGTAATATCTCGCTCAGTACGGAGTTTGTTTAGGTTAACTGTAAGCAGACGACGTATTTCTGGTACATTATCCTCTGGTCATGTAAACATATTTTGCATGTCGTTGGTCAAACAAATCCTCTTTAAATTCGCTGGTAACCGCAAAGATACAACGATCATTAGGGGCCACACATTCCTAGCTCTTGTGGAAATCTTGCTTTCACCACGACTGTCGTCAAAAGTGCTAGTCATTTTGGGTTTGTTTCTCACCAGAACTCTCTGCCCTCGGAAATTAAAGCATCACCAACATTACCGCACAGAAACGACCTCAGTGAAAATTAGCATGAAGAGAACACTCGTTTTAAATTTCAGCACGTTTCAAAGCGAACATATCTACATGAAAATAATATCGTTGAGACCAACAGTTATAGGAGCGTGATAGAAAATTCCAAATGGAACAGAAATTGACATTTTCACAAACTTCATTTATGCCAACTTGAAAAACAAACTAAAAGTAGCGAAGATGAGCTGGTAAGCCACTTTTGCATCGGGCTGGTACGACCATTCCGTTCAATCACATGTGCCCAGACACATGTGGATTGTGTTAAGCCCATGAGCCTGAAACAAAAATCCATATTCGCAAGCAATTCCGTCTTACACACATCCCCACGAGTAAAGTGAGAGTAAATCTTCCCATTTTGAATGTACTGAGATCGACTGCACCTCCATATGACTATCAATTTCTCGAGGTATGCCATCATCGGTAGAGGCAAAAACATTAGGGTCAGCGAGTCATGTTACAGTGGAAAAGTGCAGGGAATATATGCACTCAAAATCTGGTCAATTCGTTAGATTTGATCGGTTGCCTTAGATCCAAAGGTGTCTTTAATTTTCACCTTTGTTCAAACGATCTGGGATTAGATCACGAAAACGCGTCAGTATGGGTAGTCAACCGAAGGGCAAATTATTCCGGCTACTTGATCACCAATCTCGCAAAGCGCTTGAAATTTCGATGACGTGTTATGGTTGCCGTTGTTGTCCAATCGCCGCCTCGCCTCGCAAGCCAATTATCTAAACATGGAAACCGAGGGGAAGGGTCCGAGAGTGGCTCGGCCACTTGACAACCAGCCAATAAAGGTTAGTTTAACACAGAATCCTGGCGCGCGGACATCTCAAGAGTTCTCGTAATCGCTTTTCATGCCAATTAGGCACGTGGTTTCCCACACTTAAACATTTTGCTAAACAAACGCGAGCATTTTCGCATGTCTCATGTGGTTGCTGACCTGCAATTTGTGTGTGCGGGCAAATTGACTGGGAAAGTCTCAAGAAGGTTGTGAATAAAATGGGGAAAATTAGATCACGTGAAGGAAAAATATTGTTTTAACAAATTTCAAGTGATTTTGGATAAGAGAAATAAACGACTTAGTTCGTTTACACGAATTAGTTTGAGGGAAAATAAAAATAAGTTTAATATATGAAATTCGAAGTGCCAGTCTGAGTTGTAAACCTGATCTACCACCGATATTGAAAGTTTTGCTGAGAGTAGATGAATGCTCAGCTTGCATGATTTTCCATATACTGTTGTTTCAGAGTTCATGTGAAGTCGCTTTTGACTGGGCAGCAAATAAGTTCAAAATAGTTCAAAATATAAAAAGCATTTAAAATGCGCGGGTCTTGAAATGTCATTTGCTGACACGAAAACATGTTAACAATGGGTAAGAACAGCAGAGTAAATAGCTGACCGAAAAATGAAACAAATATGCAAACAATCTAATTGTTAAGCACAACCGATTCAAATGTCGAGCGAAATAAAATAAGAATGGAAACGTCTGTATAAAATGAAATAACGTCTGCTCACAAATTCTGTTCAAATAAGTGTAGGAAAAATCGTTGAAAAATAAAAAAATGTGTACGTATAATACAAGACAAGGAAAAATGATGAAACTGTCTGGGGCAAACATCAAGAAATCAGAAATTTAGCTAATCTATGGTAGGTATCATATCAGAAGCTATAAAATCGATACCGTAATATTCACACGAGCTTGAAGTGACTCCGTAAATTCCAAGTTGACATTACTCCGGAGAGTGCTACGATTGGTTCAACCCTGGGCAACTGGATGTAGTATTGACACAAACCATGGTGTTTTAGCATAAAAACGCGTTGTAAATATGAGTGCAAAACTGGAACGAATTCAAATCGCATTGCGAGCTTACAGACCATACCACTAACGGATATCGATAGATAGTCGCTAGGATTGGTGGTGATATTCAATCTACCATCCCCTAACTGCGCTTATTTATATGAAAATATGAATCGTAATATAGGATGGGATTGAACGACTACAAAAGGAGTTGATTAATTGGTTGGCCAAAAGCGGTCCGAGCAATGACCGCAGTCATCCGGAAGGAGGCAAAGTATTATAGAAGCACGTATTTGGGTGAGTGCCCCACGGTGTGAGTGCACCTCGGCTCATACATGTTCATCAGACTTGAACAAACAATAGGATGTTGATGATAACAATGTTTATCTGATCCCAGTTTAGTTTTCGAGAAAATCATATTACTAGGCCATCAACCATGCTCGACACGGGTAAGAAACAAGCCTGCCTTTTACTCTGGGCAAGGAAATTTGATTTCTCGAGAGATTTTGCCCACAATGAAACTATTACATAGGGCTTTCTATGTGAGATGGTTCGATCTCTCCTCAATAAAATTTATCACAGTGATGATTCTTTGCGATGTTTCGTTTAGAGATTGCGACTTCTAGGTCTATATGACTTTTTCGCAAAGGAGAATACAGGGAGATATTAATCTCACCTTTAGAGTTCCGTTTCAAGAGTGTGGTGTGAACGGAACTCACGAATATACCTATTTGCTTTACATCCCAAGTTCCCTTATTAATAATTGGCGCATTTTTCGCCATACGTGTCAGATTTTTTCTGGAATTTCCCACCTCAAGATTTGGAGAAATCTACTTGCATGTTATTATCTAAAGCTAAATCGGACTTACGTTTGAAAATGAACATTATTCATGAGCCATAAACTCTACCCGTTATATTGTAATATTTTTCAATTTTTATTCACACCGTAATCCTTTAGTGCCTTAGTGTTCGCCTTTTTATCCACAAATCATGGTATCCTAATTGACCAGCGCAAAAAGATTTTTACTAATACGCCTTGCAGGCAGTGAATATTATTTGCCAATTGGATGAATGGCTATGAATTACTTGTTCGCTTCTAGCAATTCTAAACACAATCAACCTGAAAATCAGCTTATAATTTCGAAAGTAGAAATCACGAAAAATTATATTGATAGAAGCATTCGTTCAGAAAATCGCATACATGCTGTTAAATTCCGCTACATAGTTTGCTAATTTCTATATTACAAATTATAAACATCCAAATAAAGACTTTAAATAAACATTGTTCACACAATATGCCCAATACGAGATGAACAATCGCAATGAGATAAAAGACTCTCACTGCCACAGATTCGTGGTACTACATGGCGAAAGATTGTCCACGCTCTGAAGAGACCTGTGGAGGCATATCAGGCTTTCCATGGAAGCGCCTGTGTGAAGCAATCAGGCAACGATGCGAGTTCGATTGGAGGAAAGTCAAGGTTGCCAAACGCAGCAGAACTGGAGACGGCTTCCAGGGTTTCATTGAGTGCTAGCGGATCACGCCAGCTCAGCAGACAGCACCGAATTCTTTGGGTAAACAAACAATCACAATGCTACACGTTGATCGTAACCTATAGAAGGGTGAAGCACTATTGCTCCTATACAATAATCCCGTAAGCATATTGGATCAAAATTGAAAGACCAATTTAGAACTGGGCTAGTTCAAATTGCACCTAAATTATGCCATGTACTAACACAAAAATATAATTGCATCCATTGCATGTGGCAATTTACCAATCGCCAAGATTTTCGTAGAGAGAAATGTAGGCGAATTGAGTTTGTAACAGACCAGTGTCTCTCCATATTTATTATTGTACACTTCAATTGACTCCATGTTTCGCTAACATGTGATTCAAAAGTCTGTTTGCATCACGTGTATATTGATTGACCTTTGTCTCCTGGCCAGTGACATCGACCAGTTCAAAAACTCAAATGGTGCGACATATACCAGGAAGTGGAAACGAAGAGCAACGAACAGGAGGATATCAGAGACAAGAACATCAACAGTCAGCGAACACCAGTACTCCCCTTTTCTCTATTCCATTTTTCCTTTGAACTTGATTTTACTGCATATCGCTTTAACTCCAGAAAAGATAAGATTCGGAATACGAGTGTTATTCTGTCAGTCAAGACGAGGGGGTTCGAAAGACAAAGCCATCGCTAGAACGCAGTTTTCAGAAAACACCACTAAGGCCCAACAAAAAGCTCACACCAGGGATTCTGTCTATATTTAATCGATATATCGAGCGTCTGATATCAAATGGAAGGCTCGACTATGAGAGACAAGCAATGATATCAAACACGGAAAAACGAATCTACAAGACAAACCAAAGGTTTAGATTCATGTAAACATTTGTTTCAATTTAAATGTGCCAATGTGATTTACTACAATATCAACATTCTAGCCATTAATAAAAAATCGCACAAACTGCTTACAAATTCACTCATGCTTATTGTGTATTTATGTGACCACCTCCTATATTTTCGATTAAATATTCCAGATAAAATCATAGTCAATTGGTTTTCTTGTCCAGCTCGCTTCCTTGGACAAACAAACAAACAGCAATATATTTCGTTCAACATGCGATTATCCGAGGTGAATGAACAACAAGCCTCGATTCAACACAGATCAAAAACCCCACGTCTCAAACCCCACCATCTTTGTCCTGTTCGATCACGGAAGCTGTCAAGTCACGTTTGATCGAAACACACAAAGCATGTTTCACAACAGATTAGTTGTTTTTTTTCATTCGTGTAAACTAATCAACCCGCTTGCCACCCCCTCACCCCTTGTTTCTTCACCCCTCCAGGCGCAAATCCGATCGAAAGCAATTGGGATCCAGTGACACGTCATCACCATCATCATCATCATCAGGTTGAACACATTGCTCAACTGGTCGAAAAATGACAAAGATGGTGATGATAATACAGATTACGACATATTTATTACTTGTCAGCGTAAGTTCGCTGGGAGCGCTAAGCTACACGATTTTGAGAGAGGCGTTGACCGGAGAAGGTTGACTGGTTAAACAGTTGTCTGTTTTGGAAAAATGGATATATATATCGTGACAAGGCCAAGGGAAATCACACAATGGATTAATTGAAGATGAAGGAACTTCAATAAAAGTTAATGAGCCGTGGAAGAGGTGGGTCATTGGTTTGAAAATGTGAAATGCACCGAGAGAGAGTGAACAATTGTTCCGAAAATTCGGATTTAATGGGACTTGATTTTGTTCGCAGGCTATTTGAGCTCTTTCACTGGGTGGTATTCACAGGTTTAGATGGTTGAGGTCGGTGGCAATAGACCAGCTAAGCGTGACATGATCACATTCAGGTTTTTACTAAAATCGCACTAGCTACTGTGTTCATATACATCATGAAAGGCTTTCAAATGAACAATGTGCCGTACCGTTCATAGCTTTGTACTAACACGATATTGTCGATTTCCGACAGTTTATCATCATCAAATGGAGACACCAATATTCGGTTCTGTGAGTCTTCAATGCTGTAATAAGCTTATCGTTGACATCACTTTAATGTAAGTTTAGTACAACCAACTATATTTATCAAATACAGAATCCCAGAGTGATCCCTTTGAAAGTGTTTAAGGGCTGCTAAATGTAAGTACAGGATATCTGAATATCACATACCACTGGTCATTTATAAAGGTTATCATGAGTGAAAATCGCTCTTTATTTCTATATTTGAAGACATTACTGCGTTGTATTGACCATGTATAGCTTAATGAACCTTTTCGCATGGAACATTGTCCAGGATGGGAAGAACCTGCATGGTTACAACCATTGAAGCCTCGGTTGAATTATGTTATTCTTCTGCTCAATATAATATACTATCGTGTAAAACAGAACCTATCGAAAGAGGAACGAATGCCACGGTTTAGCCGCTTGAAACCGTTTCTTATAATGAAAGAATAATCGAATCATTGCAATAGAACACAATCTGCCAGACTACTCAATTGCTGATCGTGGGCGATTTTAATCTACCGCATCTGCTTTAAGGAATAAACACTCCTTGCATTCATTTGAACATAAATTCAAGGAGGTTATCAAAATTGCTTCACTGCACAACCACGTTGATCAGCTAACTCGCAGACGTGGTCTTGACCAACGTTTCACCTCGGACCGTGACTTAAGGCCTGAAGCAACCGCGGTAGAGGATATTCAATACCTGTCACCACTGGGAAAGTGTGTTTGATTACGTATGTATTGTGGAACGGAATTACGTCACGACTCTTGTAAGAGAAGATCGCATGCAGTTCCAATGCTTGAGAAAATGGAAAGGAATCCTAAGCTTCTTTACAAGATAGTAAATGAACGATCAAAGATCAAACCAGGTGTATTCTCTGTACTGACACCTCATGGATTGACCCACACTGACCAAGATCCCGCCGATGCTTTAGCAACGTTTTACTCATTTGTCTTCAATCCCAAGCGTTGTGCATCATATCAAGTTTTATTGAATTCAACACGTTTGGGATTATTAGGTGAAATGACTGTCAATGAATATATTGTTGGGCGGGAACTTTGTCGACTAAACGAAAAGAAGTCCCCTGGCGCAGACAAAATTACCCCCGCCGTACTTCGCAGGTGTTGCGTTGCTTTGGCTGCTCCTCTCGCGCTTATTCAATCTCAGCCTACATGGAGAAAAATACCACGGTGTTGGAAAACAGGGCTGATAACTCCTATTGATCCAGGCAGTAGCCATTATGACACAGCAAACTATAGACCGGTAACGTTACTTCCGGTGATCTCTAAATTAATGGAACGCATTGTGACTGCGCGCATAAGAGAACATATTGAAAACTAAAATATTTTGACTGCAGCAAAACACGGTTTTTGAAGAAATTGTTACTGTTTATCTAACCTTCTTATAACATTCGAGGATTGGACCAAGGCATTAGACGAAGGTAAGGGTGCACATGCTTGCTACATCGATATTTCCAAAGCTTCCGATAGAGTCAACCATGACATTCTAATGAAAAATCTCGAAGCCTAAGCAATACCGGAAATGTTGCTGAATTGGATAAAGAACTATCTCACTGATAGACCCGTTGCGTTGGCAGCACCTTATCTAGAAAAATAGACGTCACGAGTGGAGTTCCGCAAGCCTCGGTGGTTGGACCTCTTCTATTCTTGGTGTATATGAACGATATGGTAGAGGATATTGGATGCAACTTGATACTATTTGCCGATGATATTAAAATATGGAAACGTGTAAGGTCTGTTGATGACTGTATGTCATTACAACGGGATCTGTGCACCTTATTCCGTTGGTCCCAGTTAAATAAGTTACCATTTAACCCTGCGCAATGTAAAATGCTGCAGCTT
>JACCGJ010001299.1:0-19163 GCA_013407085.1 Atriophallophorus winterbourni | reverse complement strand
CAAATTAATCTAACACGGTGTTAAATGTGCAAGACAAAAGCACTGTACAATTGCACCTGTGTAGTAACTCATGATGAGTATTTAACTCAGCTATTCGTGACGTCACATGAAATTATTCATCTTGATTATGAAAATGATTTTTCGTGAACGAATAGAGCCCATTGTAATTTTGAAAGTGAAATTTGTTTGGCACCCCAACGATTGAGGAAGGCAAGTATTAACTAATTGACACATTCGAGAATTTAATCCACTTCAAAGAAATCTTACTAAAATATTTTTTCAGAAGAGATTTAATCGTCGCTTGTTCGATATGCGCGCCACATGAATCATAACGCTGCTTGACCAATTGCAATGCGGTCGACCAGTGAGACTGTATTGCTCGTGTCACAAACCCCATAATTAGCGATCGTTCAAACCGGCACGTGGTGTATGATTATCACATGATTAGCGGTAAATTAATCGATAATAACGTGGTCCCAGCGAGGTAATAAATGTGGTCATCACTTGGACACCACGAATCGAGATCTCGTTGGGACGTTCTTTTAAAGATTGCAGTTCCTTGGAAATCAATTATCTGATAATGTTAGATAAAAACGGTTTTTGCCAGAAATGAACTTTATGGTTCATCAACATTTTATGTAATTATTGAACAGGGCCAAAAATTTCGTCACAGTGTCACATTCAAGATAATTAGTCAAACCCAGAGTGAAATATCAATCAGCTAGCAAACAGCACGAAACCGGTCGTGGGGTGTTTTGTGCGACGGAAATACATGCAAATGATATTTTTTGTTCATGGACATGGGTTTAAACCTAGTCTACATGAGTGTAGGCTCATGTGATTGAACAAGTTGGTAGTACATAATTTACCCAACAGTTGCATACAAGCGCAACTTGTTTACCATTCTTTCACTGTTTCAAGCGCATGCGGATACTGATCCGTATACCTTGATACAGTGGAGGAATATTAAACAAGCTTCGCGCTTGTATGTCACTGTTGGGTAAGGTTCGGCATGACCAAATTGTTCAATCACAGGTGCCCATATGCATGTAGACGAAATAAATCTCATAGTATTGAACTCCACCCAACAGTGGCACAAGAGCGTAAACCATGTATTCGAGGATCCTTCAAATTTCTGTCGATTTTTATCTCGCCGCTAGGGCTTTTAAGGTCACTGACTATCTACAGTTCCATCAACACGATGAGCAAACGCGGTGTCACCAAAAGTTATCTTTCTGTTACGTGCTCATTTGAAATCTGGATGAGAACTGAAGTTGAGCACGTTTTTCCAATAATGCTCAATTAAGTAGAATTTGAACTGTAAGCCATTTCTTGAGGAATGCAGGCCCAAAACCTCCAGATCACTACAGCATATCGTGCACTATACTAAAAGAAATGGACAACCTTCGCGGAGTAGTTGATGCGAATAAATCGAACATGACTAATGCTGATTGTGATCAAGTTAGCAGTTTTACGAACATACGGCGAGGGCCCTATGCCCACCAGATGCGTCTATTGACCAACTTTACTAGAGCTACAACTTCACACAACACTATAATTCACTCAGTCTGTTGGGTACGCTGTGTAATTAGAAGAATAAAAAGGGATCTAGGCAAAACACATTGTCGCACCGATGCAGGCATTGCAAATTCCTACGCGATCAGAATTCTCTTCACATACCCCCAGGGATTTTCATCAGTGTGTGAATTCTTCAGACACTCCACAACCACCACAAAGAAACACGCAACCCTCGCTTCATTTCGTGAAACTTGTTTTTCGATTGCGTCATCAACAGGGATTAAGTTGTGCTCACCTTGGCAACAAACGGCAGGCACGCTTATTCATTCAGGTAAAAATATGTTGGTTGGTTACAGGTGTGGGCCAAAGAAGTAAATTTATTTCTGGTTAGTCACGTGGAAGGATTCATGAGCTAATCTCGGGGTAGACATTTATGAAGGGTTGATCGAATATCCGTGGCAAATGTGTATCTATCACGGAATTCAAGTTCAGATAGTGTAAGTTAAATTTAATCGCTAAAACGTAATGAGGGCTAATACAGCATGGTACGCGTGGTACGGACAACCTACATATCTTTCCATTTCACTTCAAGAAAACGTGGTACAAACCTTCCAATATCACTTCAATTAATCTATTAGAATCCAAGAGAGTAATTCTCACGTTGTTTGGTATTTTCTTTGCTCTGCTTCTGAAGCACGCTTCCAGGACGAGGACAGAAGGAATTTACCTACGCACACGAAGTGATGGGAAGCTTTTCAACCTGAACCGGTTGAGAACACAAACAATGGCACGAAATGTACTAATCCGTGACCTGCTGTTTGCCAACGATGCAGCATTTATTGCTCACTCCCAAGAGCACCTCCAATCGCTAATGGTCTGTTTTTCGTCGGCATGGAAAGACTTTGAGCTAACAATCAGCATGAGCAAGACCAAAGTCCTTTGTCAAGGGACTGCATCGCCTCCCATCAACACTGTTGGAAACTGTCAGCTTGAATCAGTACATCATTTCACACACCTTGGTTCAACCATTGCGGATAACCTCTCGCTAGACACGCAGATTAATAAGCGGATTGGCAGAGCAGCTCTCATTCTGTCCCGATTGAACTCTCGTGTTTGGGGTAACCGCAAGCTGACTGTAAAGACAAAGATGATGGTATACAGCGCGTGCGTACTAAATGCTTTACTGTACGGCAGTGAAACCTGGACAACCCACGCAAGACACGAACGGAAGCTGAATGCTTTCCATCTACGAAGCATCCGTCGTATCTAGAACGTATCGTGGATGGACAGAGTGACTAATGCTGAAGTGCTTTCTAAAGCTGGTCCACAAAGCATGTTCACCCTATTGCGACAGCGCCGCCTGCGGTGGCTTGGCCATGTCTACAGAATGGAAAATTGTCGTATTTCGGAAGATCTACTCTATGGTGAGGTGCAATTAGGAAGTCGACCATTGGGCAGACTGAAATAGCGGTACAAAGACGTTTGCAAAAGAGATATGAAATCTCTTGGCATTGACCCGGCGAGTCGAGAAGAACTTGCTCTTGACCGCTCACTTGGGAGGCGTTGTGTAAAGCGTCGTCTTCAAACTGGGGAGGAGCAGATACAGCTCTTGGCTGCTGAACGCATATCACGCCGCCTGGCGTGTAACTGACGCCCCACTACAAAAACAGAGTTCGACTATCGGTCATAGCGCTGCGGGAGAGATTGTTTCTCCCGAATCGGACAGTTTAGTCATTCCAAAAGCTGTAAAACATAAAATTCATGCGATTGTGATGTACATCTATGGTCGAAATCGACCGAAGGCGGCCAACAACAACAATTCCACAACATATGCAACCACGTGCAAACGTAAATAAGCACATCATGAAAAGAAAGTTTGTAATGAATCGGCTAGAGCAGATTGTTGGTAAACTTTTGCTTTTGACGCAGAATCTTCGTCAGTACGTAAGGGATTCAGTTTTAAATTGACTTCAGCTGACCGATTATAAATTACAAAAGACAGACAAGTGGGATCAATATCGATTGATAAATCCCCTTGCAATCTGTGTAATCCCAATGGATTCAAGATCTGTGCAAATACTTTCACATATCTTGGTAAATAAGCTTGATTCAAAAAAGCTTCAGATATTTGTTAGACCGAAAGCATTGTTGTCATTGAGGCCGCAAAGCGAAACAGTATACGTTTTGTATTGTGGTGCTCAGATCCCCATCCCTTACACACCACTACCGGTTTCTGGCTGTTTGCCGTCATCAGGTGGAGACAGTAAGATAAGGTTCAGTGAGCCTTGAAACAGTGGAAAAGCGGTAAACAAAGTTAAACTTGAATGCCACTGTTATATAGGGTTCTTACAAAGAACCACGATGTTCAAATACAGAATCACAAAGTGATGCCTGGCCAAGCGCTTGAGGCGCATGTAAAAGACCTATGTATTGTGGTGCTCACATCCCCATCCCTTACACACCACTACCGGTTTCTGGCTGTTTGCCGTCATCAGGTGGAGACAGTAAGATAAGGTTCAGTGAGCCTGGAAACAGTGAAAAAGCATACGTTTTGATTATACTTGCCCTGATAGTGCTTTGGTCACAGTTACATTGAAAACGATATCGACATCACTAAGAATAGCAAATATTTCCGGCTGGTTGAAAATTTTGTTTAGATTGCGGTAATCCACAATGAACCCGACTTGATCGCATTGCACGATATTGCAACATGACCTCTTGACCTTATGATAACCTACTCGTACACATTATTTGAAATACGGTCAACATACAGGTTAATAATAAATGACCGACTAATCCCACCGAAGATCAGCGAGAGTGTGATAAAGATGCTTTGCTAAGCTCGACAACTGTGGCTCAAACACCATGGCAGTTACACATTTGTGAAATCATACCTTAACTTATTCCTCAGTAAGTGGTGTAAGTTGAATACGCACAATCGTTTGCAAGAGTCATGGTTCAAGATTCGAAATTTCATGGTAACAAAAAGCATATAGCTTCACACTTACCATTGCACAGTCAATATTTGTTCATGAAAATTAACTCATCATCATATAATGTCCAGTATAGTCAAATTGAATGCTTGCCATGCGTCAATACACAGGCGTAATCAAACCGTTATGCAACCAATACATGTCCAAATTTTGAATGAAAGTCTCGACGCTGGGAGCGGTAAGAATATTTTCGGGGAGCGCTTTTCAAAAGAAACATACACTTACAGAATAAAAATATCGGTGACAGCTAATACGGAAATGAGGAGGTTATACGTTGCTGAGTGGCTGTGTGTATGTCGCGACTCATGGTATTTGAATAAACGTCTTAGTGGATCATTAGGATTATGTAATATTTTGTTAGTACCACATCACTTCAAATGATTCTTGGAAGGGAAGTAGGGAGGTTCAGCTCTTGCACTCGACAATTGGTTTCTGGGTGTTTGCCATCATCCTGTGGAGATAGTAAGTTTAAGTTCAGTGAGCCTTGTGGCAATAGAAAAGTTGGGGAAAAAGTTACTACTATAATATATATATATTCATATAGTCAACATTCGGGAATGTTGTCTCGGAAACTAACGCTTGGGAAGCACAAAAAATTAATTCAAACTTCAACTAAAGTGGCTTGCAGTTATGACTTTATCTTATATATATCCATTTCAAATTCGTAATCATATGCATAGTTGTAATCATTATGCATCCCAAAATGGGGATGACACATCATTCATCCTTTTGTTATCAAGTTGGGGTGATGTTGACGGGCTTGTATTTTTTCTATTGTAATCTTGCATCATTCAAAGTTTGCACATGACTTAAAGTTTAGACCCAATCATCACGTCACGTGACCGAGAATTCAATTTAAATTGACCTTGACAATTTGTCACACCACACACCCACGTGGGAGTACTGCGCTGTCCGTGGACAGTGAACAATTTAACAAACGGGAGAACAAATAAAACGCCAACGTGCGTTGTTTTACAAATTATTTACATCAAGTGAAACACAAGAATTTCATTGCGTCGAAGCCGTTATAGTCGAATCCATAACCTAAGCAGCATACGTAAACGGGCTGCAAAAGCTGCACTGGACAATGACTTAAAATTTCAAAATAGGTCTACCATTCCTTTCACGATACAAATTACACTAAACCCGATCACTATTAGGTTGGTAATGAGGACTGAACGAAATAGATTGTGGGCTGTGATTGTAGCGTGAAAAACGGTTATTTTTAAAGGTAATATTAGTACTCACTTATTATGAGCAATTGTTTACTTCACTGTCTCTACATATTCAGCAATTCAAACAAGTTGTCCTAATCATTTTCGACATACGAAAAACCTTAGACTCATAGCGAACTTTTGCCCTTCAGAGTCAAACAACTTGGCAATCACACGCTGGTATCACATTCATCAATTATTCGAAACCGGTGCCTCGTTCACGGCCGTCAATAAGTCGGTTTAAGTTTATCATGGATTCCCTTTATACGTTTAGGTGATTAGTGAAATTCCGGGATAATCTTTCCTGTATAAATTCGGTTTACATAGAAGGTTCGGGGAACATTCATCCGGTGTATCATTCAGAATATGAAATAACAGGATTTAAAAAATCGAAATGTTGTGGATGCTCTGATTAAAAATTGTTATTTTATTAACCAACCAGCAAGTATCTGGGTCACAACAAAGTTGGGACAAAATAATGTGCAAGGAACATGAATCTACGCTAAAAATTCGGTGAGGATTGTTTCAATAAGTGGTGGCACGGACGAAGACATAGTCGCCAGAATCGGAAAAGCAAGATACGCGTTCATAGCTTTGAAACCCATTTGGGAGTCGAAGGTTCTATCAAAACGCACGAAACTCCGTATATTCAGAAGCAACGTCAAATCCGTGCTACTCTATGGATCGGAAACCTGGCGAGTGACAGCAAAGTCTTCTGGCCGCTTGCAATCATTCCACAATAATTGCCTTCGTCGAATTGTTGGGGTAAAATGGCCAGAAAAGATAAGGAATCAAGACCTGTGGCAGATTGCCGCTGAGGACCCGATCGCCCAGCAGATCAGTAGAAGAAAGTGGAGATGGGTTGGGCACACCTTGCGGAAACCTTATGATGACATCACGCGCCATGCTCTGGTATGGAACTTAATCGGGAAGAGACGAGTTGGACGCCCAGGGCTATCTTGGAAGCGCTCGTGTGAAGAGGAAATCCGCAAGTGTGGACTTAACTGGAACGACATCAAACTGGCTGCTATGAACAGACCGAAATGGAGACAAGTTGCCGAGGCCCTATGCTCCTCCAGGAACTCAAGGGATTAAGTCAAGTAAGTCAAGGGCTGATAATTGAGCTTACAGGGTACTGTATTTCTAGTTCACAGAAAACCAACATTGAAGATCGTCGACTGTATAGTGAATATTTCATTTTGCACTTCGCCAATGCAACACTTTACCCAGAAGTTACACGAGCGTGGCGTAGTTCTTCAACCCTTTGAAATTCGAATTAACCGCGCCTAACTTATTCCCGGGATTCCATTTGAAAATCGATTACAATTCTCTGAAAATCACGTGAGTAATCACGCGATCTATTCTCCGGTAAAGCATGCTTTGGCCCAGTAAACCAAGCCTGTCCGCTGCCAAATTTGTGGTCTCGATGGTACGTGCCGATGAACACGACCGAATCACTTCCATTCAACCCACTTGGAAAAATGAGATGGTTTTGTGTTCTTGAAAACTCAGTCAGACGCGCGAACACGCGATGCGAAGAAGCAAACACACGCGCACATACACACAACATAAGCGCATTTGTATCAAATTCCCCATTTAAATCCAACAAGTTCACTTGGTCTCAAGTTTTGTTATAAGAAAGTGGGTTGTTATAACGAACTCAATACTCAGGATTATATTCCCAAGTTGATTTGACCATTAAATAAAATTGAGCAAAATTTAGGGGTTCAAGTTAGTAATAACTGATAATGATGTTATCGTACGAGGCGATTTGTAGTGACAGCTAGCTGAAACACTGAGATAAACACGCAGTGTGGATTCCTATTTACACCTTCAAAACTTGTATACTCAAATAGCCAGCAAGAATGTTGATTCTAAATTAGTCAATAGCTTATCAAATCATTCAGTACCGGAATTTTTTTATCAGGTACAGTGTGATTTTCGTGCGTTTTAACCTTCACAGAGATCATTACTATTAATTTCAGTTGTCTGGAACGCATTTTTGCCAGTAGATACAATAGGTGATTTCTAATTAAAGTTTCGACATTCAGATAAATATTGACATTTTTGTCGCTTATATCCGTTATACTCCAGCAAAGCAGGTTCAGCGAGTTTTGAAGTAGTAGATAGATAGTGGACTATTTGTTCGTTGCGCGATTCTGTAGTTGAACAACGCGGTACGTTGTGCGAACCCTATTCAACGGTGGCATACAAGTATAACTTTGTTTACCACTTTACCTCTGAGTCAAGGCTCACTGAACCTGATCTTACTGTCTCCACCTGATGACGGCAAACAGTCAGAAACCGGTAGTGGTGTGTAAGCGATGGGTGTGTATGTGTGAGTACCACAATACACGAACATTTTAATCTTCTTGAGCGTTGTAGATCTTTGGTTGATAGACGTGGTTCACTGTAAGAACCAACGGCATTCAATTGTTACTTTGTTTACCTCTACTGTTGTTTCAATTCTCCCTGAACCAATCTTATTTTGTCCTGCTGATGACGGCAACTAGTCGCAAACGGTTACTGATTTATGTGCAGTCTATGTGAGCACTTCTCAAACTAGTCATTACCATTGATCTGATATGCATCCTTCGTTGCACTTTGTTGATCTGTCATCCTATGCTAATCTGCTTAACAGCAGCTTTCAATGATAACATTGCTTATAACTGTTCTGTTGTTTTAAGGCTCACTAAACTTAAGCTCTAATTGATGACAGCAATTAGTCAAAAAACTAGTTGTGGATCGCAAGTGAGCAAAAAATAAAATTAAAGTCACAGATGTTTGAATTTTAAGCTACATTCATATATCGTCCGTACAACGAAACACATTGATATAAAACAGGATATTTCGGGTCAAGCAGGTAATCGTATGAAATCACGAAAATTTTCTTTTTCTCGCCTCTCATTAATTCATAGAATCTTCAAATCGGAGCTGTTTTAAATTGCTTAAAGCGCTCATGCAATCTAATCAGCTTCTCATATGTGCGCATCAATGGAAAAATGTAGTAAACCCTGATATCTGGTCACATTAGAATGTAATATTGGTACAGAGAATCGCCTGAAAAATAATTTTCGACATAATCATCACACCTACCTCTTCGTGCTGAACAAGGCGGAGAAACCAACGCCGTGCGAACTCCAGCGGTCTGAATAATAAGAAATACTTAGGTGTGCAAACCGAAAGGCCGTAGATTGAGGAACAAATGACTGCTTGCTAATGTCACCGGAACCATACGCGGACGACCTGCCTATTGAATTCGTTGCCATTGGTTAAACGGAATTCTAGGTATACATATATTGTAGAATGTAACCCTATTCCTGGTGTTTGATACTAAAAAGGCGATAGTGGACAATTTTCGCAGACGTGGGATCCATCTCAGGTGATTTGTTGCTCTTTGCCTACCGATATCTACCGGGAATATCTTTTAGCCTTTCCCATAATCATCCAGCTGTTTCGGAATTATTATTATTAAGTGTGTCGCTTTGGTAAGTAACCTGATTTTGACCGCAATGCCAGAGGATGAATTGCATTGCTCACATCCCCGACACTATAATTCAATATCACGTTGGTTTCAAATAAAAACCTCAATTTTACAGATATATTCAAGTTAGCAAATCAATAATGACCGATTCCAATTTTTCTAACTCAAGTTGTTTTATTTTTACACACCATCTCGGTATATTAATAAAATGGGGTTATCCACGTGGAGATATCCAAAACCCTATACGATAATACTCATACACTAATCAAGTATTACGCAATCGGTTAATACATCCCAGAACGACACGCGAACATTAAAACGCAACACTTACGCAATCTGTACTTCTTATCAATCGGTCGAAAGGTGAGGGGAACAAGTTTTCGACCGATAAAGTGTTTCACCTTGTTCTATGCATTAAAAAAGGCCAGTGTGGAATTGTTTGAAAAAACGACCGAGAGGTTTTTGGTTTGCTCACGTGCGACATTTTGAAAATCAATATTGAGTACCGAAATTGCAAATGAGAAACTTTCATGGAAATGAGAGTTTGATTTCAGGATTGAACATTCAAGAATCTACAGTAAAATGAACTTACAGCGCTATAAAACACCATAGGATATTCTTATATGGACGAAAACGATATAAATTGGAGCCTTGTGTTGATCGACAGATTTGTAGTTAAAAAATATCATGAATTGTCGCGGTATGATAAAGAAGATTTGTTAGGATAAATATCGTGATAAGTTGCATTACGTAAATTATATAAACGGGTTGTAGGGTGGAATTACTAACATAAATATAACCACAGGTTGTTTCTGAAAATCGTTTCACTAGATAATTGCACAACGTCTGACGGTGAGTAGTTTCATAAGGAACAAACGCGCGAAGAAAATAAGAAGCAATGGCAGTTTTGGTAATCATTTGTAATATCTATTTCCAATATGTGAATGCGAGTTATACAGCCTGACCGGAGGAGAAAATAGATGCATCAGAGAAAGAAAAGCTGTGTTTAATAAGGATTAAATCCGATTGAACTGGTCTATAAACCAGATGTAGTGTAGATGTGTTGAAAGTACAACTAAAAACATTTCAACTGGTAAAACATAGTTCAGATTATTTCACACTCAGTTGAATATTAGCTCTGGCAAGGATGAAAGAATAGCACGCTGTTCATAAACAAGTTGTATTCACTTGAATTTAATGACCTACAAACGAGAATCATTGATAAGAGGGGTTCAGGATGTGACCGATGACAAATATCAATGATAACCTGAGTTGACCTTTCAAGAAAAGTGTCACGTTCCATCGAAAATACCGGGGTCATATTTGACCAAGCGCGTGAACGTAGCGCTTTAGAACGTGCCTGTGGATTTACAAGCTCTGTAAAAGATATTCGCTATTGGTCTAACAAGACCCGCGTAACGTCCAATTTGCGGTTTATTACATTTTGTTTCTAAGTTTGTTTTCTCTAGCAATCGATATTTTGAAAGAAGGTACAACTCATGATAGAAGGAGGGAAAGAAACTAGTTCTGGAGTGAAGAAATAAGCTTTCACCATATTTCAAATAGATTAAACGAAGCCTACTTTATTTACTCTAGATAGACATGGAATCTCTAGGAGTCACAAGCGTTACGTGCTATTGATTTGACTTTAATTTGATTGTTTGAGAAACAAAAAATGAAATCGATGGGTAAACACTTTTCCCATACGCCCAGGCTAAAACCCGTTCGATTATTTATTTAATATTAGCCTGCTTGCGTATTAATTCCGCATTTTTGAATCTCCGCTTTTCCATTTCATTTAAATTTTGCAAATTGAAATCCGCGTCAGACCATGACGCGAAGGATTATCAGTTATTAAACCGTGTCGGCAACCGAGTGACATTCGGTTGCCCAGAAACCGTTGACAGTCAAATAAGTGACGTGGATGTCTTTCGTTATTCAATTTTGTGGGCGATAATCAGTTGAAACGCGGGAGAAGTGGGTTGAATTGCCTCAGGGTCAGTTAGCGTTGGAAATTAGAAGTTGGGAATCAATACGACCAGTTGAATGAAATTCCGCCTAATTAAATAAACCGATTTGGCGCATTATTAATTCAAATTGAAATATCATCATGTTCAATTTTGCGGAATGGTTGAAGATATTTGATACCTGTGTAAAGATTGTATACAGTGTTATCTAAATTTCCAATTGTCTCGTGAATCAAAATTTAAGTGGAAATCTCTGGAATTGGTTCAAAGGATATTGAACGAGGAAACAAAAAATGTATTGCAGTTGAAGTCCACTATATAAAATGATTTCAGTGAAATCCTTTTCAGAAAACGCTCATCTCACGAAAGGTAGTCAAAATGGTCTCCACTATCTCGCTTGTCCGCGGTAGTGTAGCTGAGTTGACCATCAACTTTTTAATTGAACGATAAAGGTTCGAATTCCATCGCTTTTGCAAATTTAGAGAAACATGAACAATCCACATCCCCACCTGCGTATCCAGGTATTACAGGGCACCAACACATCTTATCCTGCTGGTTAAATCAAGTCATCCATAGCGCATTGTGTGGTAAAAACCGAAAATAAACAGCGAGACTTTCAATCACGAGGACTGATGAGGGAATAGAAAATATGTTTTCGTAAACTAAAGTTACGGCAATTGGAATCAGAAAGTTTTCGAAGACTGAATTTTCGAATGAGGTAATAGAAATCGGCTGGAAATTCTCAGTATCTACGCTGAAAGAACCAATCAATTTAAGCTGATTATTTATTGGTGAAACGATTATTTTCAGCCTATACTGATTAAACATGTGACTGAAGATCGAAACATATCGGTAAGAGTTCCGCCTTGTAATAGAAAACATGCTGCTTCTGATCATTTGTATGAAATACGAGGAGTGACTCTAAGTAAATCTAACGACAAACGGCCCATTGTATCGCGGGCACTAAGTTGGGGGATATGCACAACTGATGAAGTAAGGCAAAAGTGAAGCTAGGATTCTGTGCTTTCAATTGTAAATCGGGTGATAATATATACGAACATTTTGAAAAATGTACTACTGATGAGTAGTAACAAGAAAGAAATGCACACTGCAATGTTTTTTTGTTTCCACGCTCGCACAGTGTAAAAGAATAAGAAACTCAAACCGTAGAATAGTTAGACTTTGCAAAGTTATTTTATTTATAAACCAAAATATGCGGTTACATCAACGAAACGGCTACTCAACATTTACCGGGAACATAATCCATCAATTATCCATTGTTCCAATTAAACGGAGGTAAATATTCAATCACAAGACTAATTTTGGGTGATTCTTTATATCCAGTCATATAATAATTTAAAAAACCACTTGCTGTCCTAAGATCTATTTTATAAATTTTGACAAATGTTCATCTGAAGTCCATGTTACTTTTCATAATCAGTCGAAAAATGTTTCCATTTTTAACGAAACAAAAATTTTGGAAATAGCTAAATTGAAGTGGAGTCCATAGTCAACAACATTATACACAATACGAATAAAGATGATGCGAATGTAAAATGTGTTGTCAGGTGTCAATTGAGCCACGGAAGTGTAGTACCAAAATAAAAATTAGATTTTGCCTGCAAAATTCGAAGAACGTTAAATTTAAAATATATTATTTGACCTTGGTAGAGTTTTGACGAAACGATGTCTTGATTGATGTACGTTAAAATGTACATATTATACATTATTATTATACATTATAATATTATACATATTATTAACAAATACATGATATCCAGTACACCAAATGACACTACATAAATTCTCTAGAGTTAAAATGCGAGAAACGTTAGAATGTGGGTTAGAATCCAGGTCTGGTAAGGTTTTCGGCTGTATACTTAGACTGGTAGAAAGTCATTGACTGTGTTAAAGAGGCGCAACTTCGTGCATCTGGAAATAAAGCATTTTCATTGGATGAGCACGTTAGTGGGCTAGTACTCCTTATTGATGACATCTGGCTGTCAACAGTTGGGCTATTGCGTGTTTACATAGGTTGGGTTGATGAAACATCTACAAGCCAAGCGATAGAGAGTTGTTCTAACGAGATACGAATTCAAATACACAAACACAAGTAGGCTTGCGAATTAACTCAAAGGAGAAACAGTAGAGCTAAGGTTGCTGCGTGCTTGTTTCTGTTTGGCTGCTTATACACGAAGTCGCAAACCTTCAAAGCTTGTAGTTAGAACGGAAACGTTTGATTATACGACATCTTATGAAAGATGGATATAGTTGCAGTATGGGAGACCAGCTGGGTATCAATCGAGTTCTTTTTCGATTGCCACGCAAAAATCAATCATAATATTTGTAAGGGCAAGTATCCGAAATCCAACCGATCATGAAGGATGTTTCGAGATTTTATAAGAAA
Organism: Atriophallophorus winterbourni; assembly: GCA_013407085.1. NCBI lineage: Eukaryota > Metazoa > Platyhelminthes > Trematoda > Plagiorchiida > Microphallidae > Atriophallophorus > Atriophallophorus winterbourni. The sequence goes on along the minus strand of JACCGJ010001299.1, from coordinate 5,580 downwards.
TCGTTCGATTAAGCTATTGGCACTCTGGTGGTATGTGAAGGTATGGATGAAGTGAACATCAAGGTAGTATTCGAATTATCAGTACAAAGATGGATGAAATTGTGCTTCACAACTCATAGGAATGGTACTTGCTACGTCCACATGTAAACTCGAGGCTATCAATGATTTAAACAAAGTTTGTGTCCAAATGTCGTTGATAAGCACATATATTTGTCACCGAGTTAATAATGTAATTAAAACCACGTTAAAATTAAATTAATCCAACAGTTTCAAATTGAATGTCAGAGAAGCAAGAATGATCGGGAAGTAATCGAATTTTTTAATATTGAGCGGATCATTTTAACGCCATTTTCCAGCATGTGACGGAGAACTTTTGAACGCGTGTTGCCACTAAGTTAGCATTCTGCGGAGTTCATTTTCATGTGACACAACAGCACGGAAAATCAAAGAAAACTTTGAAACCTTTGAAATGTTTACAATAAGTTGATCGTACCCAGCAATATTGTCCTGTAATTTTCGCAGCAGCATACTCAAAGCCTGTAGTTTCATAATACTTCTAAGTAACTCTCAAGCTCACCGAGTTAGAATGCGATCTTATTGGAAATGTGCTACAGTTTGATACTAAAAAGTTAGAGGTATTGAATTACAATTCTAATAACTAAGAGATAGAGGCTTTGAACTCTTGTTTCTCGACATTCAGCATTTGCGTTACAATTTTTTTAACACTTAATATATTATTGAATAATCATATTGATGAACTGCAGACTTTTTTCTAGGGTCAATCTCAAGAACCCATATCTGTAAACTTTAAAGGTGTACCACTCCCATACGTTTTGCGCTCTTGAGAAGATGTGTTCACTTGTAGTCCTAGCAAAAACAAAGTAAAAGTTCGGTTTAATTCACCCTGTGAAGTAAATAATTTCAAAGGCGACACATTTCAACACCATCAACAAATAGGTGGAACTGTAATTCTCTGATTTGATTGATAAAAATAATGAAAATTGTTGGACTAAAATCAGAGCTTTGTGGCAGATCGTCCTGAGTACATGCACACCGAGAAAGCTGTTGCAAATAAAATACTCAATATAGTACAGTTACGGTAGACCAACACAAAGTGATTTCACATTAAAGAGTGTCATGGTGCCGTCAAGAAATCCAGGAATATTGCATTCACCTATGCGACTTCGTTAACAGAGTTTATTCAGTTATCCGGAATAAGAAGCAATTTGGTCGTGCACGAGAGCCTACAGAGAAATCAGTTTTGTGTAAACAAAATTGTTAGTTCCGAGGTGTGGATGACCTCTATAAATTAAGAAAAGACTGATATGAGCGTTAAGGGGCAAATGTTTGCGTGTGCCACACAACAGCTGCATTCAAAGATTAATAATAACACTTTCCTTTCAATCTTGAATGAGGGTAGCTCAGTCCATCTATCTTAAGATCATTAGCTGGAGACCGTCGAGTAATTGAAAAGAAGTACTGTCACGCGAAATGATAACTTATGTTGAAACAAATCCGAGATGGAGATCATTCCTGATCATTTCCTGACATGAAAATGGAAAGGCTGGCAGCCTGGAACCAGTTAAACGGATATATAAATTTGAAAATATGAGCGTCAAATTTGCACAGCAAACCCACAGAATCCGAAAACGATGATAACCATCAGCAGTGATTAGGGATAGAATATCATGTTTAAAGATGCAAATCTGATATAAAAATAGAACAAATTTCTGGGGTTGTCCAAAACAAATTCGGGTTTATGCTTAATATTGCAATATGTCTTAGCGAGTGAAATATGTTTATTTGTTTCGTGCTGGAGGTGCATTGAAAAATGAAACGAATATTTTCTGAAGTTGTGTGAGTGACTAAACTATCAACTCACATTTTCGACTCGAGACGTCGAGGCACGGCGAAAATCGCATAACAGGGAAACGAAATATTCGACATTTTGGACGTACTGCTCACTCTTCGCAAGTAAGTATTATTCGAAATGGTATCATTGACAAGTTTTGGGTGTAAGGATTGATCGCGAGCAAAGAATTTGCAAGATTTGCAAGATAGTTCAGCATTCATTGGCCGTACTCTAGAAGAAACACAGAGAAATTTTTTTCTATCCGATTCATTTTCAGGGAAACGTGAAAAGACCTATTAATATTTGTGCATCGCAGGTGTTGACTGGATTCGCAGCGATCAAACTGTATAGCAAGTCGTTATTTGAGCTGAACGGAACAACTTGCGTATATTTTTCGCAATAACAAGTTATAATTTTTTAAAATTAAATAACAATATAACTAATGTTTTGTGGTGCTCACATCCCCATCCCTTACACACCACTACCGGTTTCTGGCTGTTTGCCGTCATCAGGTGGAGACAGTAAGATCAGGTTCAATTCAATTCAATTCAATTCAATTTAATGGTCTAAAAAGCACATAGCTTTACAAAAACCATAGAATAATATGCGAATTACAAAAAACATAGATAGTAAAACGGGATTTGTTTACCTACTGATTAGTTCAGGAATCACGTAAAAATACATAGAGCAGAAATAGTTTTCAACCGGTTTGATAGGGTAAATATGTATGTATATATATTTCGATGCATGGGTTCAAAGCTTTATGATGCAGAATATATTGTTTCAATGTTTGGATTGGTCGACATGAAGTTGTCCAAGTTCGATTTGAATATATTCAAGTTTGGTGAAGGTGCAACGTTACGGGGTGAGCCCTGAAACAGTGAAAAAGCGGTAAACAAAATTAAACTTGTATGTTACTGTTATATAGGGTTCTAACAAAGAACCACGATGTGAGCACCACAATACTTTGGTCTTTTATATGCGCCTCGAGCGCTTAGCCAAAAATAACTTTGTGATTCTGTATTTGAACATCGTGGTTCTTTGTAAGAACCCTATATAACATTATAACTGTTTCTTAAGTAGATTTCAAAAAAAGTATAAATATCTAATTAAAAACCACGGAAATGAGGGGTTGTGTTATGGTTAATTAGTCTTAGGAAAAATGCAAAAATAATTGACCACCAATCACTAATCAAAACAAAATTCCTGATTCAAAATATCTCAGAACGGAAATTCCACCGGACAAGTATTTACGCAAACAAGCCGCGCAATGATTTTCAACTGTATTGAAACGAAAAAGGCACTCTCTACGGAAACGTCATATTGCAAGTCCAACACAACTCGAATAAAATGAACTCAAGCCCGGAACATGTCTGCCTGTTAGAATCGAGTTGCTTAGGGCATGATGGTGAAGCGGGATCGACGAGCGAATGAGGAATACAGACGTGAGCATGTTGACTGCATTCGATGACACGTTTTTCACTGTATTACTTTAGTCAAATAACGTTTTGGCTATTACATTTGGTTTTAAATTGAATTTACCATATAAAACCATTAATCACTCTATAATGACCACAACTTGCATACGTAACGATTGATAATAAAGTATTCCGGTTTTCCACTGATGACTGAAGCAGGCGGCGTTTATGATTGGCACAACCAACTGAGGGAACGTTGGAACGTCGGGTGGACAACAGATTCTTTGAGCAGACTGATAAGTCGAGGTTGCTCTTGGGCATATCCTAACATTTCAACTCTGTGTGACATAACGAAGAATTGAATTGTCCACATTGAGGCTAAAAGCGGTTATTATTTTCTTGAAAGATTTTGGATGTTACCTTATAACATTTCAGTAAAATAATATTCGGAAACTAGTTTAACATTGGTAAGAATGCAGAGAAGTTTCTATGGTATGTTTGATGTCTCAACACCTAATTATCGAATAGTTTCAGATATTAAAATACACAATGTCTACCAGTTTCGTAACTCGACTGTTTCAAACACTGAGGCAATGCAGGTACAAGGCTAACTTTCGTTAAAAATAGAATGGGTTATCGTTTTCTTCACGCGTTTAAACAACTGATGCATGAATACTCAACCGGCAATTGTAAAGTTTGCGTTCATCTTGGCTCGAAAGGCAAAGAATGATTCGTTTTTAAGGTTTAATCATGAGACAACATATTGGGGATATAAAGAATGGATCTGATCTCTCACTCACAAAACGGTTCAGGATGGATAATGTAGAGAAGAATGAACTTCCGTTCGATACCCTTGGCAAACAGACATTTAAATAAGTAAAACTTCTTATTCTTGGATATCCAAGCTATGTTAAGCATGATCAATAATTAATTTATATTAAATGGAGAACCTCAAGACTCAGTACTTGGTCCACTAGTCTTTCTCACATTTGTAAACGACCTAGAAGCTTGATTGTGTTCATTGTGTTAGTTACTTATTACTTGCGAATGACGTTTAGATCCTATGACCATAGAGCAGAGATACGCTGATCTTAAATTAAGAACAAGTAATCTCATTGAGAGAAAAATAGGACTCGCCGCCAAACTTGGGGAAGAGCTGAAATGTAACGTCTGATTTGGAGATGACCCAACTTGAAGATTGCGATAAAAAACATCACAATCTCCGATACTCATAAGGTGAAATATCTGGACATCACTATTACAAGTGAATTCAAATAGTCTGAGCAGTGAGCTGAATCAGAAAACAATGCGCGCAGAGAATTGTTCAGATTCCGAATAGCGTTGTTACGCCAAAAACCTACTATGTGCATTCGCCTATACAAGCTAGTAATGCGACTCCATTTAAAATATTGTGTTCGATCTGGGGCACCACGCTTGGAAAGGATGAACATTGTCTGGAAAATGAAAGAATGGTAAACAAGGTTTTTTTGTTCACACATATTTCCATTGTTTCCTGAATCGATGACCTCTCTCCGTCTTGGCGTAAGGAAACTGTATAAGATACGTACAAAAATATAACAAACGTTACAGTTTAAAAGACAAAGGGAGGAACTCATTTTAAATAAAAGTTCAGTGTCCAATGCTGTCATCCACTAAAAATGTCAATCTCTGAACTTCGATGTGGTGACAATTCAATTTGTCATTTATCATTTTGATCCACTAACCATCAACATAGCAGCACGAGCAGACCAAGGTAGAACAAAGAAGCGCACGGAACTCACCGTGAGATTTGTACGAACGCTAGATTTGAGTGTCACGGAATGTATTAAACAAATTGGGCGTAGAACCTCACTTCACCTCCGGTACATGTGCTTTGAGAGGGGTTGTTGATCAATAGGTCTAGGTACACTTTATTGTTGTTCGTCAGTTAACATAGGTTGAGCGAGTAGTCTATAAGGGACAGCGGAGGAAGTGTTTTGAGGGGTAGGATGAGAAGCGTCTTGCTCAATGTATGTCGGTTTTTTGCGATTTATGCTGACAGAGTCTTTCTGACCGTTTCGATGGAGAATAAAATATCCTTCTTTGCGCGCAATTAATTTCTAGGGACATTCCGATGCTGGTTCTGAAGGTTTGAGCACAGAGTTAATTCTTATGAATACGCGTTAAGAATGGACGTAGTGTGCAGAAATAAGTATTCGAATGAAAAGCATACGAGATTGCATCGACTTGACAGGATAGTCGATAATCTAAGGCGATTCCGCGAGGTAATATGAGAATAGTGCCGTAAAAGACACCGGCTGGGCAACAAGC
>JACCGJ010001298.1:36956-82063 GCA_013407085.1 Atriophallophorus winterbourni | reverse complement strand
CATATTCCCCTGTAATTCTTCCATTCATCACTACCATCCTTATTCTTAAATAGCGTGAAGATCTTAGTGTCTCGCATTTCATGTATGACACATTCCTCCTGCCATCACTCAAGAACAAAATTGTGGAGAGGCTCTAATAATGATGTTTAACACCATTTGATTAGCTCGGCTGGAATTCCGTCGTCACCAGGGGTCTTCCTAATCGCCAAGCGATCGATTGCCCTATTGAGCTCACCAAGATTGTTGGGAGTATCTAGATGTTCAATGGTTGGCAACCGCTCAAAGTTTTAAAGTACATGTAGTAAAACCATACTGTCAATAGAGTATAGAGACGAAAAGTGCTCCACCCAACTTCCCATCCGCTGAGCTTTTTCGACAATCAGGTTAACAGATAAAGACTTAATGGGAGCCGTTTTAAGTTTGATTGGACCAATGGCTCTGTCGATCCCATCACGCACAGCGTGAAAAATTCAAGTATCCGCAGCTTTTTGGATACTGTGGATAATTTCAGTCAAATAGTCATTTGCACATCGTCATGCAGTCTGCCGCAGTCTGCCGCAGTCTGCGATTTGATATGATCTGGTGATGAGCACGCTTCCTATATTAGTGTGCCTAATGAGAATAAGATCAAGCTGATGCCAATGCTTCGAGCGAGGATGTTTCTGAGAGAATGTATGTTGTTGTTTTGTTTGAAAGAAAGTGTTACTGTAACAAAGACTGAACTGTGTGCGCAGTTCTAAAAGCCGCTGTGCATTTTAAATGGTTTTACATGCACCGAACCTTTTGAGACAGTTTTGCCAAGAATCGTAATCCGCAACAATTCTGGCATTACAATTACACAATACCACTACACCGTTTTTGTAGCAAGTTTTTGAGGACTGTTGTGAGTTTATGATAAATAACGTTTTGCAGAGAGCGTCGGTGCATAAACTTTGACCAACGTATTGGTACCAGTAATGCACTTCTGATTTAGAGTCCAAGTCCGTTCTCTTCCGAATCTACTCGGTTCTGATGCTATAGTAGGCTGTTTGGCACGGCAAACATAACTCCATGGATTCGAGGCTCATCAGAACCGCATCATTTGCCAGAAGCAACCTGGTTTTGATGCACCCGTCAGCCGCTTTCGCCCATTCTCCTATCAGTAGGAATAGGTCCTAAGGGTCGCAGGGACCACACGTGCGGGACGGGAGCTGAACTTGGTTGTCTGAGACGCACGCCATTAGAAAATTGTTGGAATTAGGATCTTATCTCCAAAACCCTGACAACCTTCGAACCGGAAAGGGTTTATTTCGCCCTATTTAATTATTTTACTCACAATAATTATTTATAAGTATTTCATAACTCAACAGCCATTCAATTCGTACCCTCTAATCGTACATCATGCACGGAATGTATTTAACATCAACGTCATATATTGAATGATGTTCAAAACGGCATTAATGTTAGTTTTGAGCACATTGTAATTAATAATGCTAATCATTTAATACAAAGAAAATCTGATTTATGTTTGCCTGTACTTTTGAATTATGATAGAAGCAAGTGTTTCATCGTAAACTACAATTTTTCATATTTGTTTGTGCAAATTTTACGGAAGTTTCACGTTGTATCTTCAACCGAGTTGCTATTTTTATTGCGCGATGACCTTGACCGAAATAATCAATAATCGGCGACGAATAACTTGACTCTTATCATACCCGAGAAAACATGACCTTCTGGGTCAAGTATTAATTACAACTTGACCTAAAAACCATGCCTCGGATGATCCGGCTTAACACTCGAAATTTAAGATGTATACAAATATATATCTTGTAATGCTTATAAGCTCTCCACAAATCTCAAGCTTGCTGAATTCCATTTTATAGATAAACTTAAGCTGCTTCCTTCCTCCTCCTTCCTTAAGGTGTCCACACTTTCACATCAAATGTTAAACATGAATCGCCTGTTGAGAATGTTAAAGCAGTTAAGTGAGAGTCTTCAATGGGGTCAATTAAGGTGTATGGCACTCAAACTCGACCATTTTGCTCTAACACTCAAAAGGCGATTCATGTTTACCACTTGAAGTGAAAGTGCGGACACTTTAAGCAAGGTCAATTTGCTGCGCCAACTAAAGTTTGTCTATAAAATGAAAGTCAACGAGCCGAGATTTTAGAAGAGATTGTAAGCATGATTCGATTCGAAATCGCATCGATTGTTAAATCACTATCTTACTTGCTAATGCTGCAATGGATGATGGCGCAAATGGTTGCCGGAATGGAGCGCGACGATGATGACTTCGATGTTGACAAACGTTCTCCACCGGATTTCATAGTGAATGCCTTAGACAAAGCACTTCGTAAGTTAGGCGTTTGAATAAATATTTGGTATTCAAAATTGTTTTCGTGTTTTTGAACATCTGGGGAAGCTATTTTGTTTTTGTTGTAAGATGCCAGATACCACCGTGAAAGGTTTGAGTTACAATTGTAAGCACAATTTTGGGCCAGTAAGTACTCATCCGCCACGGGTTTACGGTCAACTGTAAATACACCGAGGCAAACATATCAATAAGGCCAAATCTCTCAATTGTCGAATCGTTTCGTCAAGATTAGAAAGACATACAGCGAGAGGAATACAGAGAGAAATACCGCGTCGTCGATTGCTTCACTTAAGTTGCCTGGGTGAAAAACTTATGGGTGTAACAAAAGTGTTACCACTTGATTGTTCTTCCTTGATTACTAATGTACCACTACTTGAAATCGTCGACTATTTTGTGTTATTATCGATCTTGAAATTTTTCAAGTCCCGATGCCGGTCAACTCATAGAAATAACTATTTGTATTACTTTCAATGATTGTACCATTTCGGTTCAATAGTGAAATGTATCATCAAATCAATGGAGATTCCATTGGTTCACCTCAGGGTCATTTACTAGCGGATATATTTTTGGCTGAGCTGAAGCAATTATCATTGAAGGACGCAATAAAGTGGCTCGATATGTATGTATGTGCGCATGATATATGGTATGGTTGTTACGTATCTCATTTGCAATAAGAATTCAGATATTGGCAAATTGCTCACTGATTTTAACAATGCTCATGAAAATATCTCATTTAAATTCGAACTGGAATAATATGAACGTTCAGATTTCCTCGATAAGTTACTACAAGGAAGACTAGTTGAAAGATTGAGTTGATGGATGTTTCGAAAAACGACATGGGCTGGACAGTATACACTATGAGCGGGGTCCCAATGAGGTTAAAATGAAATTTGTTTGATGAATTGCTGGCAAGAAAATGTCGGATTCGCTCTGAAGAGCATTTGGTTGTAGAATTTGCACTGATACGAAGTTTATAGAGTAAATATGGTTATCCAACCTGTTTCATCGAAAGACACATGCTTGCAACGCCTACAAACAGTTGCAAAGAAGCCTCTATTAAATTCAATTTGAGTACGACAAATCCAGCAAATATTTGAGCCAAAAGCTAGAATAAATAGTTAAAAGACCTTCATATTTGGAAAAGTGCGAATAACTTATAACAACAAACCAGTAATCAGACGGCTGCTTAAAAACCGGCTACAACGTCAAACAAACTGAATGTGTATTTACCAATGTACCTACTCATGTGGTGGGCGATACATTGGCCGTACGACGTGGAGATTGGAAAAGCGAGTGTCAGAACATTATCGAAGTCGGTTGCACAAAAATGGTTCCAGGAAGGTAAACAATTTAATCCTAAAGCCAATCCTAAAGCCGCGAGTCACCTGGTGAAATCTCTCGGTGCGTTCCTTGTGGTTTACGCGGTACTCCTTAAAAGGTCAAGAAAACTTAGCAAAGGTATCATGAGGACGGGTGAGGCAATGGCCATCAAAATATTTAGATCGAACTTATGCGTGCAAAAACATTTGGTTTGTGATCTAGTATTTTGGAGGTGCAAAATGCATTAACGATTAGTGATAATCACGAGTTTTTGAATGATATGCCGAAATCTAACCCCCGTCACAACACAAGAGCATTAAGAGCCGAAAATATCGCCGACGATAATTACAAACTCGTAATATTTCGGTTTTCGAATTGATTGCATCCGAAAGGTTCGAACGACAACTTCTTTGGGATCATTAGGATGTGGACAAAGTTAGCCGCAATGAAACGTTATGCAATTCATTAATGTTAGTCAAACGAACCCTGTGTGGCGAGGGCTTGTTTTGTACCACTGTCAACTGGCAAATCAGATTGAAGTTACAACCGAGGCACACATGTTGAGGATCAATATTGTGATTCCTTGTTTTGCTAATATAAGTTAGTCCGTCATTTGACTTGTGCGTAATAAGCGCCTTTGACCAATCGGCTTCACTTGTGTGTGGGATTCATGGATGAACGCGATTAGCCTTGGACATGTCGACCTTAGGGATGAACCAAGGATTCAAGGATTCAACAATTCGAGGATTTCTGGTTAAAAAAAGTTAATACTTTACAACACCACATGTTTACGGTATGAATAAAACATGAAAATTTCAATAGTATAAAAGCAATAGAGAATATCAAATGAAAGGCTCACGAATGATGTTCGCTTGCAAGTGCAAGTCCAATTTCGGTTTATAATCGCAATGCAAGGAGAGTGCACCATATGTTGGGGTAGGAATTATAAAAATTATAGCACGTACGGCGAAATAATGGCGCCGAAAATCATTACGGGAACTTGGAACGTAAAGGGATAATGTATGTCCGCGTGTCACTTTCCCATCACACACATCAAGCAAGTGTTTTAGTGGATGTCCTTCGGTAGACACAATTCCATAGGTCAGAATAATATAGCGTCGTATCCTTGTTTAGGTAAATTCACATAGACCCAGACGTCGCAATCTTTCAATATACGGAACATTGCGAAGACCCTTCACTAACTTTGTTGCTCTATGGTACATTTTATCGATGAGAGCAATATATTTTTGCAGCCAATTAGCCCAGACCTCTACCGCATACTCCATCGTATGGCGAAGGTAGACATTCATTATCCTTGGTAACGTTACCAGGGAGAATATATATTCTTCGAACGATACCTAAAAATCTGTTGGCCCGTCGATATATATTCTGGCAGTGCACTGTGCTCTTCAAGTTACCGCTAATCCACACTCCAAGATCTTTTACTAACGAGCTCCATGCTAGGTTTTCAGTTCCCAATCGATATGTCGAAGGAACATTCTTGCCAAATTGGAGCATATTACATTTTTGTATGTTGAATGACATGTCATTCATGACCGCCCATTTTGACAAATCCAAATCCATTTGTAGTTTCTCACAATCCTCTGCAGAACTAATCGGCGTCCAAATTTTCCTATCAAGCGAGAACAGGTCCATTTTGGACGATATGAAGAGGGGGTAAATCGTTTATGTACAACAGAAAGAGGAGCGGGTCTAACACAGATCCTTGTGGGACTCCACTGGTGGTTTGAAACGTATCGGATAACACTCCATTTACTTTAACTCGGGCGTCGCGATATGACAGATAGTCGCACAACCATGAGATGAGTGGTTCACATATTCCTAAACGCATCAGTTTTTGGAAAGCAGATGATGATTGACTCTGTCAAAATCCTTTGAAATGTTTAGATATTACACATGGATGCAAGAATTTCTATCCAACTCCTTCGTCCAATCCTCTAAAGCTATGAGAAGATTTGTGAGACAAGATCGGTGATATCGATATCCATGCTGTGCTGGTGAAAACAAATTATGCGATTCAAAAGTGTGCAATCATTCTTTTCGAGAAATAAGAGGTAAAAGTATGATGGGACGATAATTTGCAGCGTCCAAAATGGTCCTGTTCACGGATGATATAAAAATTTGAACGCCGATTAATTCTGCAGAGGATTGTGAGAAACTACAAATTGATTTGGACAGCGTGTCAAAATGGGCGGTCATGAATGACATGTCATTCAACATACAGAAATGTAAGATGCTCCATTTTGGCAAGAATGTTCCTTCGAAATATCGATTGGGAACTTTAAACCCAGCATGGAGCTCGTTACAAAAAGATCTTGGAGTGTGGATTAGCGGTAACCTAAAGAGCACAGTGCACTGCGAGAATATATATCGACGGACAAACAGATTGTTAGACGGGATTGTTAAACGGGTCAGAATATTGATCCTCAACATGTGTGTCTCGGTTGTAACTTCAATCTGATTTGCCAGTGGCCAGGGTTACAATATAAGCCTTCGCCACGCAGGATTGGTTTTACCGACATTAGTAAATTACAAATCGTTTGATTGCGGCTAACGTTTTCCATATCCTAATGATCACAAAAAAGTTGTCGTTCGAACCTTTCGGATGCAATCAATTCGAAAACCGAAATATTATGAGTTTGTAATTATTGTCGTAGATATTTTCGGCTCCTCATGCTCTTGTGTTGTGACGGGGGTTAGATTTCGGCATATCATTCAAAAACTCGTGATTATCACTAATCGTTAATGCATTTTGCACCTCCAAAATACTAGATCACAAACCAAATGTTTTTGCACGCATAAGTTCGATCTAAATATTTTGATGGCTATTGCCTCACCCGCCCTCAAAATACCTTTGCTAAGTCTTCTTGACAATTTATGGAGTCCCGTGTGAACCACAAGGACGCACCCTGAGGTTTCACCAGGTGACTCGCGGATTTAGGACTGGCTTTAGGAATAAATTGTTTACCTTCCTGGAACCATTTTTGTGCAACCAACATGGGTAATGTTCAGATATTCGCTTTTCCAATCTCCAGGTCGTACGGCCAATGTATCGCCCACCACATAAGCATGTACATCGGTAAATGCACATTCAGTTTGTCTGACGTTGTAGCCGGTTTTTAAGCAGCCGTTTGATTACTGGCTTGCTGTTAAAAGTCAATCACACTTTTCCAAATATGAAGGTCCTTTTTAACTATTTATTCTAGCTTTTGGCTCAAATATTTGCCGGTGTCGTACTCAAATTGAATTTAAATATACAGAGGCTTGTTTGCAACGGTTTGTAGACGTTGTAAGCATGTGTCTTTCGATGAAACGAGTTGAATAACCATATTCACTATATAAACTTCGCATCAGCGCAAAATCCTCACCCAAATGCTCTTCAGAGCGAATCCGAAATGTTCTTGCACGCAATTTATCAAACAAATTTCTTTTTATCTTCATTGGGACCCTGCTCATGAAGAGTGTATACTGTCCAGCCCATGTAGTTTTTCGAAACATCCATCAACTAAATCTTTCAACTTGTCTTCCTTGTAGTAACTTATCGAGAAAATCTGAACTTTCATTATATTCCAGTTCAAATTTAAATGAGATATTTTCATGAGCATTGTTAAAATCAGTGAGCAATTTGCCAATATCTGAATTCTTATTGCAAATGAGATACGTAACAACCATACCATATATCATGCGCACCTACATACATATCGAGCCTCTATATTGCGACCTTCAATGATAATTGCTTCAGCTCAGTCATAAAAATATCCGGCAGTAAATGACCCTGAGGTGAACCAATGGAATTTCCATTGATTTGATGATACATTTTACTAATGAACCGAAATTGCTACAATCATTGTAAGTAGTACAATTTTGTATTAACTATGTGTTGACTAGAATCGCGAGATGAAACATTTCAAGGTAATAGCACATAAATAGTCGACGATTTCAAGTAGTGGTACATTAGTAATCAAGGATGAACAATCAAGTGGTAACATTTTTGTTACACCCATAAGTTTTTCACCCAGGCAACTTAAGTGAAGCAATCGACGACGCGGTATTTCTCTCTGTATTCCTCTCGCTGTATGTCTTTCTAATCTTGACGAAACGATTCGACAATTGAGAGATTTGGCCTTATTGATATGTTTGCCTCGGTGTATTTACAGTTGACCGTATACCCGTGGCGGATGAGTACTAACTAGCTCATAATTGTGCCTACAATTGTAGTTCAAACCTTTCACGCTCGTATCTGGCATCTTCCAATAAAAACAAAATAGCTTCCCCAGATGTTCAAAAACACGAAAACAATTTTGAATACCAAATATTTATTCAAACGCCTAACTTACGAAGTGCTTTGTCTAAAGCATTCACTATGAAATCCGGTGGAGAACGTTTGTCAACATCGAAGTCATCATCGTCGCGCTCCATTCCGGCAACCATTTGCGCCATCATCCATTGCAGCATTAGCAAGTAAGATAGTGATTTAACAATCGATGCAATTTCGAATCGGATCATGCTCACAATCTCTCCTCAAATCTCGGCTCGTTGACTTTCATTTTATAGACAAACTTTAGTTGGCGAAGCAAATTGACCTTGCTTAAAGTGTCCGCACTTTCACTTCAAGTGGTAAACATGAATCGCCTGTTGAGAGTGTTAGAGCAAAATGGTCGTGTTTGAGTGCCATACACCTTAATTGACCCCATTGAAGACTCTCACTTAACTGCTTTAACATTCTCAACAGGCGATTCATGTTTAACATTTGATGTGAAAGTGTGGACACCTTAAGGAAGGAGGAGGAAGGAAGCAGATTAAGTTTATCTATAAAATGGAATTCAGCAAGCTTGAGATTTGTGGAGAGCTTATAAGCATTACAAGATATATATTTGTATACATCTTAAATTTCGAGTGTTAAGCCGGATCATCCGAGGCATGGTTTTTAGGTCAAGTTGTAATTAATACTTGACCCAGAAGGTCATGTTTTCTCGGGTATGATAAGAGTCAAGTTATTCGTCGCCGATTATTGATTATTTCGGTCAAGGTCATTGCGCAATAAAAATGGCAACTCGGTTGAAGATACAACGTGAAACTTCCGTAAAATTTGCACAAACAAATAAGAAAAATTGTAGTCTACGATGAAACACTTGCTTCTATCATAATTGAAAAGTACAGGCAAACATAAATCAGATTTTTTTGTATTAAAAGATTAGCATTATTAATTGGAATGTGCTCAATGCTAACAATGCCGTTTTGCAAAACATTAAATATATGAGTAAAAGGCATAAATAGGGCGAAATGTTCCCTACCCGATTCGAAGGTTGTCACGGCCGGGTCGGTTTTGGAGATAAGCTCCAACAATCTTCTAATGGCGTGCGTCTCAAACCAAGTTCAGCATCCGGTCTGCACGCGTGATTCTGTGAGACCCTTAAGACCGGCTTTTACTGACAGGAGAATGAGCGAAATCGGCTGACGGTTGCCTCAAAACCAGCTTGCTTCGGGCAGGTGGAGCCTATGAGTCCATGAAAGTGGTCCACCTTGAGCAAGGAAAACCCTTATCCCAAACCTCCACTGCCTTGTGGCTCCAATGTTGGAAATGCTACAGAAGTCAATATCGAGAAAAGATCCGCGCCGGAATCTCGTTAGGCCGTCCAAAGTTGTATTCAACTTCGTCCTTCCAACTCCAGCGACGGTATCGTTGTCCCAACGTATCAGTCTAGCTGTTCCTTTTGTTCCAGCGCTGCCGTGGAGATGCAGTAGTTGCTGTATTGGTAACAGCTAGTTATCCATATTGAACTGCCCTGACGTACATCACAACACACCAATGAAGAGGACACTCCATCCCGCTTCTATGGATAATAACACGGGAATCAGTAGCAATGACTCGACTGGCGTAGAGTTCAGCGATTGAGGCTGCTTCCGACGGTGGAAGAGATTTTCAGCTGTGATTAACAATAAGCCGAAAAGGTTGAATGTCGATTTGGTTGCGCTGCAACTGACGAAATTACTAGAAACTGGTATGCCAACAGAAAGAGATTACACATTTTTGGAGAGGAAGGGGTTCTGATGAGCCTCAACTGCATGGAGTTACGTTTACCATGCCAAACAGCAAGTGATTGCTGAGTACTGCAAAAGTAGTCGAACACCAGCACTGAATGGTCACTAACACCCTGGAATTCGATCGCTTCGATAGATTGTTCTTCCGATGTTAACACCAAATCAAAGACAGAGGGTCGGTCAGAACCTCTCCTCCGGGTGAATTCGTGCACATGGTTATATAACGGGATTGAAACTTGTACCTCTCTAAATCGGTATACTAGCATTTGTGGGGAGTGATCGTCCCAGAGATAAAGTGTGGATAGATTAAAATCACCCATAATAAGTGTCGTTGCTTGCTAGTGCGAGTCAAGCGCTGAAGCACTTGGATCAACCTTTCGTTGTACGATTCCGTAGATGAAGGGGACCGGTAGACCACACCAATAATGCAAACTTCACCAGACCTCGGCGTTAAAAAACACCAAATTGTATCCTCGAGCGTGAATTCTGGTTTGTCTATCAGATGGCACTGAAGTCGATTATGATAATAAAGAGCAACACCACCACCACGTCTCTCTCGATCGTTCCTTATCAAATTCATATTTGGAATTAATATCTCCGTTTCAATCAATTGTGAAGAATACCATGTTTCTGTAATGGCGATAATGTCAGGTGAGTAGCGCGAACATATCTCGGTTAACTCAGCTAATTTGTTCGGAAGGCTTTGCGCATTTGTATATAAATATCTTATAAAGTTTGTGGTGTTCAAATCATGAAACGTTATCAAAGGGCCTACTCGGTTAGAGTCGGAATGCTCAAGTGTTTTTGGAGCTATCGCTTGACATTCAAGTTGAACCTCATCACTAGGCGTTTGTGGGTCAGTACTATCCGTTTGCTTGCTTTCGGCCATTACCCTGAGCAACCTCAACTTGACGATGTTGCACCGAAATGTGATAATTGACCAGATGTGCGCCAGCTGCCAAGGGTTGTTGTAGTCCTTATTCGGTCGATGTCGACCATGGATGTACATAACTATCTCATGATTTGTTTCATCTTCCACTGCTTTACGAATGACTAAACAGTCCATTCCAGGAGGAACAGTGTCGCAACGAACAGGCGTGATGTGCGTTCAGTAGTTAAGAGCTTTATCTGCTCCTCCCCAGCTTGCAGACGACGCTTTACACAATGCCTACAATGTGATCGGTCAAGAACAAGTGCTTCTCAGCTCGCGATGTCAATGTTAAGAGCTTTCATATCTCATTTGCAAACGTTTTTTAACCGCAAGTTCGGTCTGCTACTGATTTCAACTCACCATAGAGCAGATCATTCGGAAACGACCATTATCCATTCTGAAGACGCGGTAAAACCAGCACAGGCGGTGCTATCGTTGTAGGGTGAACGTGTTCTGAAGACCAACTTTCGAAAGCACTTTAGCATTAGTAACTTTGTCCATCTACGATGTCTTCAACGCATGACGGATGTGTCGTAGATGGAAAGCATTCTGTTTCGGTTCGTGCCTTGTGTGGATCGTCCAGATTTTACTGCCGTAAAGTAAAGCATTTAGTACGCACGCGCTGCATACCATCATCTTTTTCTTTATAGTCAACTTGCGATTTCACCAAACACGAGAGTTCAATCGTGTCTGCTTGTCTAGCGAGAGGTTATCCGCAATGGTTGAACCAATATATGTGAAATGATGTACTGGTTCAAGCCGAGAGTTTCCAACAGTGATGATTGGTGGCGATACACTCCCTTGACCAAGTACTTTGGTCTTGATTATGCTGATTGATAGCTCAAAGTCTTGCATGCCGACGAAAATTGGTCAATTAGCAACTGGAAGTTTTCTCGAGAGTGAGCAATAATGGCTGCATCGTCCTCAAACAGCAGGTCACGGATTAACACATCCCGCGACTTGTTTTGTGCTCTCAAACGCTCCAAGTTCAAAGTCTTACTATCACTTCGCGTGCGTAGGTAAATGCATTTTGTCATCGTATTAAAAGCGTGCTTCAGAAAAAGAGCAAAGAAAATGCCGAACAGCGTGAGAGCAAGAACACACACTTGTTTGACGCCTCGGCGAATTTCAAATTCTTCTGAACAGAAACCGTTAAAATGGACTGAGCCCTTCATGCCTGAGTGGAACGAAATAACGAGTTTGAGCAGCCTTGGGGGCAGCCTAGCAGATCAATAATTTTAAAAAGAACCTCCCTGCTGACTTAGTCGAATGCCTTTGTTAAATCATTAAAAACAGCGTATAATGGCATACGCTGCTCCCGACACTATTCTGAAAGTTGTCTCAGGGAGAAGATCATGTCAACGGTTGATCTTCCCCTGCGGAAGCCACATTGATATTCGGATTAAATTCTATCAGCTAAAACGTTTAGCCGGATCTCTAACAATTCAGCAAACAATTTGCGTACCATATTCTGAAGGCATATTCCCCTGTAATTCTTCCATTCATCACTACCATCCTTATTCTTAAATAGCGTGAAGATCTTAGTGTCTCGCATTTCATGTATGACACATTCCTCCTGCCATCACTCAAGAACAAAATTGTGAAGAGGCTCTAATAATGATGTTTAACACCATTTGATTAGCTCGGCTGGAATTCCGTCGTCACCAGGGGTCTTCCTAATCGCCAAGCGATCGATTGCCCTATTGAGCTCACCAAGATTGTTGGGAGTATCTAGATGTTCAATGGTTGGCAACCGCTCAAAGTTTTAAAGTACATGTAGTAAAACCATACTGTCAATAGAGTATAGAGACGAAAAGTGCTCCACCCAACTTCCAATCCGCTGAGCTTTTTCGACAATCAGGTTAACAGATAAAGACTTAATGGGAGCCGTTTTAAGTTTGATTGGACCAATGGCTCTGTCGATCCCATCACGCACAGCGTGAAAAATTCAAGTATCCGCAGCTTTTTGGATACTGTGGATAATTTCAGTCAAATAGTCATTTGCACATCGTCATGCAGTCTGCCGCAGTCTGCCGCAGTCTGCGATTTGATATGATCTGGTGATGAGCACGCTTCCTATATTAGTGTGCCTAATGAGAATAAGATCAAGCTGATGCCAATGCTTCGAGCGAGGATGTTTCTGAGAGAATGTATGTTGTTGTTTTGTTTGAAAGAAAGTGTTACTGTAACAAAGACTGAACTGTGTGCGCAGTTCTAAAAGCCGCTGTGCATTTTAAATGGTTTTACATGCACCGAACCTTTTGAGACAGTTTTGCCAAGAATCGTAATCCGCAACAATTCTGGCATTACAATTACACAATACCACTACACCGTTTTTGTAGCAAGTTTTTGAGGACTGTTGTGAGTTTATGATAAATAACGTTTTGCAGAGAGCGTCGGTGCATAAACTTTGACCAACGTATTGGTACCAGTAATGCACTTCTGATTTAGAGTCCAAGTCCGTTCTCTTCCGAATCTACTCGGTTCTGATGCTATAGTAGGCTGTTTGGCACGGCAAACATAACTCCATGGATTCGAGGCTCATCAGAACCGCATCATTTGCCAGAAGCAACCTGGTTTTGATGCACCCGTCAGCCGCTTTCGCCCATTCTCCTATCAGTAGGAATAGGTCCTAAGGGTCGCAGGGACCACACGTGCGGGACGGGAGCTGAACTTGGTTGTCTGAGACGCACGCCATTAGAAAATTGTTGGAATTAGGATCTTATCTCCAAAACCCTGACAACCTTCGAACCGGAAAGGGTTTATTTCGCCCTATTTAATTATTTTACTCACAATAATTATTTATAAGTATTTCATAACTCAACAGCCATTCAATTCGTACCCTCTAATCGTACATCATGCACGGAATGTATTTAACATCAACGTCATATATTGAATGATGTTCAAAACGGCATTAATGTTAGTTTTGAGCACATTGTAATTAATAATGCTAATCATTTAATACAAAGAAAATCTGATTTATGTTTGCCTGTACTTTTGAATTATGATAGAAGCAAGTGTTTCATCGTAAACTACAATTTTTCATATTTGTTTGTGCAAATTTTACGGAAGTTTCACGTTGTATCTTCAACCGAGTTGCTATTTTTATTGCGCGATGACCTTGACCGAAATAATCAATAATCGGCGACGAATAACTTGACTCTTATCATACCCGAGAAAACATGACCTTCTGGGTCAAGTATTAATTACAACTTGACCTAAAAACCATGCCTCGGATGATCCGGCTTAACACTCGAAATTTAAGATGTATACAAATATATATCTTGTAATGCTTATAAGCTCTCCACAAATCTCAAGCTTGCTGAATTCCATTTTATAGATAAACTTAAGCTGCTTCCTTCCTCCTCCTTCCTTAAGGTGTCCACACTTTCACATCAAATGTTAAACATGAATCGCCTGTTGAGAATGTTAAAGCAGTTAAGTGAGAGTCTTCAATGGGGTCAATTAAGGTGTATGGCACTCAAACTCGACCATTTTGCTCTAACACTCAAAAGGCGATTCATGTTTACCACTTGAAGTGAAAGTGCGGACACTTTAAGCAAGGTCAATTTGCTGCGCCAACTAAAGTTTGTCTATAAAATGAAAGTCAACGAGCCGAGATTTTAGAAGAGATTGTAAGCATGATTCGATTCGAAATCGCATCGATTGTTAAATCACTATCTTACTTGCTAATGCTGCAATGGATGATGGCGCAAATGGTTGCCGGAATGGAGCGCGACGATGATGACTTCGATGTTGACAAACGTTCTCCACCGGATTTCATAGTGAATGCCTTAGACAAAGCACTTCGTAAGTTAGGCGTTTGAATAAATATTTGGTATTCAAAATTGTTTTCGTGTTTTTGAACATCTGGGGAAGCTATTTTGTTTTTATTGTAAGATGCCAGATACCACCGTGAAAGGTTTGAGCTACAATTGTAAGCACAATTTTGGGCCAGTAAGTACTCATCCGCCACGGGTTTACGGTCAACTGTAAATACACCGAGGCAAACATATCAATAAGGCCAAATCTCTCAATTGTCGAATCGTTTCGTCAAGATTAGAAAGACATACAGCGAGAGGAATACAGAGAGAAATACCGCGTCGTCGATTGCTTCACTTAAGTTGCCTGAGTGAAAAACTTATGGGTGTAACAAAAATGTTACCACTTGATTGTCCATCCTTGATTACTAATGTACCACTACTTGAAATCGTCGACTATTTTGTGTTATTATCGATCTTGAAATTTTTCAAGTCCCGATGCCGGTCAACTCAGAGAAAAAACTAATTGTATTACTTTCAATGATTGTACCATTTCGGTTCAATAGTGAAATGTATCATCAAATCAATGGAGATTCCATTGGTTCACCTCAGGGTCATTTACTGGCGGATATATTTTTGGCTGAGCTGAAGCAATTATCATTGAAGGACGCAATAAAGTGGCTCGATATGTATGTATGTGCGCATGATATATGGTATGGTTGTTACGTATCTCATTTGCAATAAGAATTCAGATATTGGCCAATTTTCTCACTGATTTTAACAATGCTCATGAAAATATCTCATTTAAATTCGAACTGGAATAATATGAACGTTCAGATTTCCTCGATAAGTTACTACAAGGAAGACTAGTTGAAAGATTGAGTTGATGGATGTTTCAAAAAACGACATTGGCTGGACAGTATACACTATGAGCGGGGTCCCAATGAGGATAAAATGAAATTTGTTTGATGAATTGCTGGCAGGAAAATGTCGGATTCGCTCTGAAGAGCATTTGGTTGTAGAATTTGCACTCATACGAAGTTTATAGAGTAAATATGGTGATCCAACCTGTTTCATCGAAAGACACATGCTTGCAACGCCTACAAACAGTTGCAAAGAAGCCTCTATATATTTAAATTCAATTTGAGTACGACACCTCCAGCAAATATTTGAGTCAAAATCTAGAATAAATAGTTAAAATGACCTTCATATTTGGAAAACTGCGAATAACTTATAACAACAAGCCAGTAATCAGACGGCTGCTTACAATTCGGCTACCACTTAAGGCAAGCTGAATGTGCATTTACAAATGAACCTGATTATGTGGTAGGGGATACATTGGCCGTACGACGTGGAGATTGGAAAAGCGAATATCTGAACATTACCCATGTTGGTTGTACAAAAATGTTTCCTGGAAGGTAAACAATTTAATCCTAAAGCCAGTTCTGAAGCCGCGAGTCACCTGGTGAAACCTCAGGGTGCGTCCTTGCGGTTTACGCGGTACTCCTTAAATGATCAAGCAGACTTAGCGAAGGTTTCATGAGGACGGGTGAGGCAATAGCCATCAAAATATTTAGATCGAACTTATGCGTGCAAAAACAATCGGTTTGTGATCTAGTATTTTGGAGGTGCAAAATGCATTAAAGTGAAGTGCTAAACACGAGTTTTATAATGATATGCCGAAATCTAACCCCCGTCACAACACAAGAGCATGAGGAGCCAAAAATATCGACGACGATAATTGCAAACTCTAATATTTCGGTTTCGATTGATTTCATCCGAAAGGTTCGAACGACAATTTTTTGTGAACATTAGGGTGTGGACTTGGATGCTCTGTATCACTGGCCCCTATTAAATCAAATGCCGTTCAACTTACGCAAATGTAATATGTTACAGCTTGGCCGTAATTACGACCACACATATCATCTAGGCCACGAAAACCTAACTTGGACCACCGCTGAAAAGGATCTCGGGATTTGGATCACTAATAACCTGAAACCGAATATGCATTGTCGAAAAGTGTTTAATCGGGCATGTGGTATATTAGGAATCCTGAGGAGAATTTTTGGGCGGTTCACGCCCAAAACAATTCCCCGCATTATAAATACTTACATTCATCCAACGATGGAGTATTTGATCCCAGCGTGGGCACCGTGGCTGCGCAAAGACATCGACCTCTTGGATAGAATTTACCACCGAGCAACAAAGCTAGTTGATGGGATGCAGCACGTCCCATATCAAGAGCGAATGGCCATACTAAGTTTGCCTGATTTACACAGAGGCGAATGAGGAGCGACGTTATTCTAGCTTACAAAATACTGCGAATCGAAAACCACCCGCTCCGAGATCTGATAAAAATAATTTCTTCTCGGAATACACGTAGTCACTCAAATTGCCTCGCAATACCGCACTCAAGACTTGACTGTCGGCGCCATTTCTTCTATGTGCGTATCTGCTTTCTATGGAATGCACTACCGCAAGACGTTGTGAATGCAACAACATTTGATGTTTTTAAAGCAAAACTAGATGCATATATCCAAGAAAACCCCATAAACAGCAATGTGTATTAAAACAAAATGAACCCAGACAAACATACAACATCTCGTGGTTGTGCGACTATCTGTCAGATCGCGACGCCCGAGTTAAAGTTAACGGAGTGCTATTCCGTACGTTCAAAACCACAAGTGGAGTCCCACAAGGATCTGTGTTAGGCCCGCTCCTCTTTCTGTGGTACATAAACGATTTACCCTTCTTCATATCCTACAAAATGGTCCTGTTCTCGCATGATATGAAAATTTGGACGCCGATTAGTTCTGCAGAGTATTGTGAGAAAATACAAATGGATTTGGACAGCGTGTCAAATTGGGCGTCATGAATGACATGTCATTCAACATACAGATATGTAAGATGCTCCATCTTAGCATGAATGTTCCTTGGACATATCGATTGGGAACTTTAAACCCAGCATGGAGGTCGTTAGAAAAAGATCTTGGAGTGTGGATTAGCGGTAACCTAAAGAACACAGTGCACTGCGAGAATATATATCGACGGACAAACAGATTGTTAGACGGGATTGTTAAACGGGTCACAATATTGATCCTCAACATGTGTGTCTCGGTTGTAACTTCAATCTGATTTGCCAGTTGCCAGTGATACAATACAAGCCTTCGCCACGCCGGGTTGGTTTGACCAACATTAATAAATTGCATATCGTTTCATTGCGGCTAACTTTGTCCTATCCTAATGATCACAAAGAAGTTTTCGCTCAAACCGTTCGAATGCAATCAATCCGAAAACCGAACTATTACGAGTTTGTAATTATCGTCGTCGAAATTTTCAGCTCTCCATGCTTTTGTGTTGTGACGGAGGGTAGAGTTCAGCGTATCATTTGAAAGCTCGTGAATAGCACTGATCGCTAATGCTCGTCCCACCGTTACTATATGAGATGAAGAATCGATGGTTTTTGTACTCATAAGTTGGATTTAAATATTGTGATGGCTATTGCCTCACCCGTCCTCGAAATACCTTTTCTGAGTCTTCTTGACTCTTCAAGGAGTATCGCGTAAACCACAAGGAACGCACCCTGAGGTTTCACCAGGTGACTCGCGGCTTCAGGACTGGCTTTAGGATTTAATTGTTGCCCTTCATGGAAACATTTTTGTGCAACCAACATGGGTAATGTCAGATATTCGATTTTCCAATCTCCACGTCGTAGGCCAATGTATCGTCCACCACATAAGCAGGTACATTGGTAAATACACATTCAGTTTGTTTGACGTTATAGCCGGTTTTTAAACAGCCGTCTGATTACTGGCTTGTTGTTAAAAGTCAATCGCACTTTTCCAAATACGAAGGTCCTTTTTAACGATTTATTCTAGCTTTTGGCTCAAATATTTGCTGGAGGTGTCGTACTCAAATTGAATTTAAATATATAGAGGCTTGTTTGAAACGGTTTTTAGGCGTTGCAAGCATGTGTCTTTCGATAAAACAATTTGGATAACCATATTCACTCTATGAACTTCGTATCAGTGCAAATTCTTCACCCAAATTATCTTCAGAGGGAAACTGAAATGTTATTGCAAGCAATTTATCAAACAAATTTATTTATTTATTTTTATTTTCTTTTATTTTCAGTGAGACTCCGCTCCTAAAGTGTGTTTTAATGGTTGGCCTCCGGTACCCATACTTAGCGCGAGAGTATACATTTTACTTGGATGAGCAGTACTTAATCCTGTCATAGTTTGAAGGCTTCAATCAGGTCCGCATGTAGCCACCTACTTTTAACAGAGAAGAAATCTATACTGAGCACCTGATCCTCGTACGACCTAAACGATTGCCCCGTAGTAATGCGAGCAGCTAGGTGCGGAACACCTTCAAGATTCAATTCAGTTTGCAATATCAGTATCAGTATCACATGGCGCTAGTCAACCAAGTCGAAACTAGTTCACAGATTCTTCCGGAGCTGTGCTTGAAAACACACGCCACAACCAGCATTGATTCGTAAGAACCTAGGCGTGTGTAACTATGAATGGAAGATGAGAGAGGTCTCATCAGCGAAAGCAGAGAGAGTTAATGCATGTTGAACATGACTATTTGTAACTGCGCCGCCAATTGAGCGTCTAGATTTCTTCTGATGGTATGACACAGAACAGCGTCCACCAGTTCAAAATATATCTTCATACATTTTTTCGGGTATGAGAGTAATCGGGTATGCAACAGAAAACTCCCCTCACCAATAGGTTGAGAGACATTAGTGCGTTACAAAGACAACGTGAAGATCATACCAACTATTCAACTACGGATAAAAATCAGGAAATAAAGAAGCCACACAGAGTCGAGTATCTTCTTGAAACCCCTTACCGAAGTGGAACAGACAACTTCTTTTTCCGGCCTTGCCGTTTATCGAAACATCCGTTTACTCCATCTTTAACCTGGTATTCGTGCTTGTAACTTACTGAGGAAATCTAAGCGTTCATAATATTCCGGTTCGAATGTAAATGAGATATTTTCATAAGCATTGTTAAAATCAGCGAGCAATTTGTCAATATCTGAATTCTTATTGCAAATGAGATACGTAACTACCATTCCTTATACAACGCATACATACATACATATCGAGCCTCTTTATTGCGACCTTCAATAATACTTGCTTCAGCTCAGTCATAAAAATATCCGACAGTAAATGTCCCCGAGGTGAACCAATGGAATCTCCATTGATTTGATGATACATTTTACTATTGTACAATCATTGTAAGCAAAACAATTAGTGACGAGATGTGACACAATGTAGGCGTACTATAGGCTGTTTAGCAGTAAAGTCAAATAAGTGGTGGTTGGTTGACTACTACTTAATCATGTTCCCTGTCCAGACTATCACCCTTGGACTGACGAAGCTTCTGTGTCAGAAGTGACAAGTTACCCAAAAACTGCTCTAATCGATTGCACTCAAATTTCTTTGCATTATGAACACAAGATCAGTACCAAACATATTCCAATCGATTGCTAACACACTTAGTATTTTATATGTATTGACTGGAATCGGGACATGAAACATTCCAAGATCGATAGTAACATAAAACAGTCGACGATTTCAAGTAGTGGTACATTAGTAATCAAAGAAGAACCATCAAGTAGTAACATTTTACTGCACACCCAATCAACATAAGTAAAGCAATCAACTTCCATTTCTCCTATTGATTTCTAATCTTAACGGAGAGAATTGGCAATTGAGAGATTTGACATCATTGGTGTTTTTTCTTCGCGTATTTTCAGTTTATCATAAAGCCTACAATTGTAGTTCAAACCTTTCTGGGTTGTATTTGGCATCTTACAATAATTTAGATGAGTCTTTCAACATAATGGATTTTTCTTCATATGGAACATGCGATTGATCAGAGCTCGATGTTGAAGGCCGAAATGTATATTTTCCGATAGATTCATGAATGTTATCCTTAAAATGGGCATTTTCGGTCAAATAACCATTGTAAAGTACAAGGGTATTAGTAGAAAACACTGTTGAATAGGGTTCACATAACAAACGAAGATGTTGAATGGCAATATCAAAACGTTATTCCTAGGAATGCGCTCGAAACGCTAATCAGTGCGACAGACGTGAGTCGCGCTATACATCTGCATATATATGAGCGTCTTGATGGCCTGTAATTCCTGGATCGTTGTACGAAACCTATATAAGAGCTGCACGCAAGCGGATATATTACCATGGGATATGATACCGTACGATTGCACCTAGGTGCTGACTACGTTGAACAATTTGAAGTTCGTAAACCATCCGAACGACGTTTAAAAGTAAACTCCTTTTTCCATATAGAAAACATGCACAAGAGGAAAATCGATTAGGAATTATTTCTATGCATGGCCAAACCTGTTATAGCTTGAATATAAATATATTTGTTTACACTCGAGATAACTGACCGTCGCACGAAAGTATTAAGAATTTATAGCGTGTCGAGATTCCTGTGTTCGAGCTTGTGAATTCATGCGCACAACATTTTACAAAGAAGCCAATATTGAAACATTGCTTACTCGCGAGTAGTGTAACTTGTATGATTTCTCAAATTAATGTGTTGCTCACATTCCCCATCACATACACACCACTACAGGTTTCTGGCATTTGGCCGTCATCAGTTGGAGTCAGTAAGATTAGGTTTAGTGAGCCTTGAAATAGTGGATAAGTGATTAACAATGTAATTCTTGAGTGCCACTGGTACACAGGGTTCGTACAACGAACCACGATGTTCAAATACAGAATCACAAAGTGATTCCTGGTCACATATACACCGCTACCACTTTCTGGCTGTTTGCCGTCATCAGGATGAGATAGCAAGATTAGGTTCAGTAAGCCTTGACATAGTGGATAAGTGATTAACAAAGTTATACTTGAGTGCAGAATCACCGAGTGATTCCTGGTCATGCACTCGAGGCGCTTATGGATGACTAAAGTAATGTGTTGCTCACATCCCCTTTCACATATACACCACTACCACTTTCTGGCTGTTTGCCGTCATCAGGATAAGATAGCAAGATTAGGTTCAGTAAGCCTCGATATAGTGGATAAGTGATTAACAATGTTATACTTGAGTGCAGAATCACCGAGTGATTCCTGGTCAAGCACTCGTGGCGCTTATGGATGTCTAAAGTAATTTGTTGCTCACATATCCTTTCACATATACACCACTACCACTTTCTGTTTGTTTGCCGTCATCATGAGTGATATGGCAAGATTAGTTTCAGTAAGCCTTGATATAGTGGATAAGTGATAAACAAAGTTATACTTGTATGCCACTGTTACAACGAACCACGTTGTTCAAACACAGAATGGCATAATGATTCCTGGTCAAGCACTCAAGGCGCTTATGGATGACCAAAGTATTGTGTTGTTCACATCCCTCGCACTTACACTCCATTACCGGTTTCTGGCTGTTTGCCGTCATCAAATAGTGAAACTCATTTGATTGACAAGGGCCTTCTAGTAAATCTAGAAAAGGAAGTCTCATTCGTTTACACGGTTTCCTCACGTTGTCTTCGAGACCTCGCTGAAACAGATCAACAACCGATGATACGATTGCGACAAAAATATATAAATTCAACTCATCCCTCAAAATACAATAAGTTCATGATATTTCCATTCCATGTTCATCATCCATATCATGCAAAAATGCAAAATATGTAACATTGTTTATGATTATTTATTCAAACTGATCAAATCTATTTCTATTTTCTGACGCCTGTATATTGTGAAGTTTCATGAAAAATAGTGAGAATTTTTTCGGTTACAATACTACTCTGATTTATTGGAACACTCCATTTTGAGCACAACTAGCTTTTTTGCATAAATGATTTATAAATTTTCATTTTTTATCGAAGCAGCAACCAAATCTTGATGGAAAATTGGTTTTACTCAGTGATATTTTTTCTCTTTTTATTAACCTGTCCACATTTTAGGTGCATATTTCTCGATTTCATTGCGAATCCAGTAGTACATTCGAGGTTAGTGATATAAAAACGATTCAATTTTGGCGGAAAAATACTTGAGAATGGATAGATCATAATCTAAGCAAACCCGGATGTATCGAGAATATAATCTTGAGAATTTCATAATTTTATTTGATCGAAAAATGAGAAAAAACCACAAAATATCGATCGTGCTGTTAAAACTACGTACGGAAAATTCTGGCTTATTGACTGAGACATATTCGGGGCATTTTCTCGTAAATAAAACGCATCTTCAACAATTTGTGAAAATTATTTGCTTTGGATAGATTCTCGGCGGGGGGGAGAGTATTTCACCGAGTTGAGAGCATCGGTGGGTCGGAAGATTCGATGAAGCAACTAGTCTGAACCTGATAGTACAGAACGTCAAAATGAACGATTTGATAGAAAAAAACGTTAGTCCCCAATGTACATTTGATTTGATTGCTGGCAAGCAGTGGCACGGTGAAATTTTACTGTGTTCCTTAGTGTCATGTCATCGCTTCGTCTTCGTCAGCGTGTTCTTCAGCCGTCGGAAGTTTTGGGCGAACTTTTGTGGCGGTTTTACCTTCAGCTTTCGACTCGTACCAATCCCGATTGTCGGCCAATGTGTCGAGGATGATTTGCCCAGAAGGATAAACAAGATCACACCAAGATTCGAGCAAGGGGTGCGCCACAAAATCTATGAAGGTCACCTGCAAAGATATCACGATTTTGGGCAGCTTTAACAAAAAAATGAACATATACATTCGAACAAATGTGTAGGAAAGAGGAATCGACTAAAATGAGATATTTTTGTTTCTGCCTCAAATCTTTCCCATATACAAGGATTCAAAATGCTAATGTGCTCAACTAAAAGCGGAACGTGAGTCTGGTGCATCGATTGAAAATGTTTCTGAGTCAAGTAACCAAGACGCCTATATACGACCAATGTATTGTGCTGCTCACATCCCCGTGAGATACACTTCACAAACGGTTTCTACAAAGGTGGTTTCACAGTCTCACATCGTATCCCGAATTCCAATGTTTCACGTCACACTGAGCCTAATCCTACTGTCTCCACCTCATAAAAGCCAGGAACCGGTAGTGGTGTGTAAGTGCGGGGAATGTGAGCAACACATTACTTTGGTCATCCATAAGCGCCTTGAGTGCTTGGCCAATAATCACTTTGTAATTCTGTGTTTGAACATCGTGGTTCGTTGTACGAACCCTATGTAACAGTGGCATTCAAGTATAACTTTGTTCACCACTAATCTACTGTTTTAAAGCTCACTGAACCTAATCTTACTGTCTTCACTTGATAACGCATTCAGCCAAAAATCATGTAGGTTGTGAATGTGTGAGAGATGTCATCAACATGCCGTTGTTTTAGGTGTAATAAAGAAGTTAAATACAATACAATATATATGAACTTTCTGTACAACGTGAGTTACTACTCAATAAAAACTTACTTGAGATTTTTCAATGGCTACCGACTCACGATCACACATTGGACTGATGTCCAATTTCATCGTTCGTTCTTTATCACCTTGACGAAAGAATTCTTCCATCAATCGTTTGGTCCATTTCAAATTCAATCGCAGTGGCTTGGCAGGGTTGCTCAAATCAGAACAATGTATCATGTTTTGCAATATCTGGAATTTAAAATAATTATCGTTTAGAGTTTGGAAAGATAATTTATTATCAGACAGGTGTGACAAAACGGCGAAAATAAGGTTCTGTGTATTCAAACGGTTTCCGGTAATGAGACCGTAGCTAGGATGGGATATCGCATTTATTGCCAGCACCTAGTGTCTGTACCTTTTGACCTCTGCGTGTAGCCAGGAATTAGGAATGAGCACGTTTCCTTGTCTGCATGATCACTGAACAGTAGGAACCATAAAGACCTTCGATGAGCAGAAGTAACAGTCGTATGGACGTAGGCATTTAACAGACGATACATTGCTTGCGAGTTTCAAGCGGATTCAAAATGATATAACGCTGGTTTCGCCTTGTGAAGTGATGCCTATGAAAAATAGGCACATTTGGAACAATGTATTTTGGTGCTCACATCCCCATCCGTTACACACCACTCCCGGTTTCTGGTGATTGACGTAGTCAGGCAGAGACAGTAAGATTAGTTTCAGTGAGCCTTATAACAGTGGTAAAGTTCTAAACAAAGTTATACCTGTATGCCACAGTAGTATAGATTTCTTACAAAGAACGACGATGTTGAAGCACATTTGGAAGTTTTGCGAACTGTCAGGTTGATAATAACATGTAGCCTGTGATTTGATTGTCATCTCGTAAGGCTTGTCTATGAAACTGACATTTCTAAGGTTGGTAATTTTTGCATTTTCAACACTAATGATTGCGGAGCCTTTATTTCAATAGTGAACATTTTTAACATTAGAATGCTTGCTATTAGTTTAGACACTTTCCCCTTATCAACACGATTGATCAGAGAGATCAGTATTCTAAATTTACAGCTCGTTTGAACAGTTCGAAAATTTCGTACTCCGAAAACGTTTTGAAAGCCATTGTAAACAATATCAATCACGTGAACCTACCGATTGAAATAAACAACACGCTTCGTGATATTATCATCAACT
Source organism: Atriophallophorus winterbourni (assembly GCA_013407085.1). Lineage (NCBI taxonomy): Eukaryota > Metazoa > Platyhelminthes > Trematoda > Plagiorchiida > Microphallidae > Atriophallophorus > Atriophallophorus winterbourni. Next base: position 57,055 of record JACCGJ010001298.1, on the reverse strand, counting down.
TGATTTCGTATCTACCTCGCTGACTGTAGATTAGTTTCGCTTTGAAACGAGTCATGAAAATCAGTATGATGCCAACATATTGTTTGGGTTACATGTGCAACTTGGACATTGTAAGGAGTCTCACTATAACCGCCTCAGTATTTAGGTAGTAAACCTTAAAAGGGCTTGAACGTAACGCAAACTTGTATCAGATTTCGCTGATGTTACATCTATGATACATAAATGAATGCTTCGTGTCATGACTGGGGCATTTTTACCAAGAGGTTGGGGAATATTGTTCTGGTGCTTATCTCAAGGTTTATTGACAGGAATTGATAGATATCATATTGCCGATAGCGTGAAACGGACTAATATTCACAGCTGATCAAGGCCACGTCGTTTGAAATGGGATAATGATTCAAGGACATCCAAGGTCATATCGCGTTTCCGGGTCCGTCGTTTATTTGGTTGTGGACGCTACATCTAGGACATTTTATCTAAAGTCAACCACATAAAATTTTGCGTTTTCTGATTCGTTTTAGATTGAGTCTTAAGCCAAGTATACAAATGAAATTAAATTCACCAACGAATCTTACGCACACGTGAATACCGATTGGAGATGGGGTTATAAATCGCATGGCAATGAATAATACATATACATATTCCATATCCAACACACATCAATTCGGGCAGACAATTATGAGCTGAATCGAGTCAGAAAGGGACATTGTGGTCTGGGTAGGCGGCAGCCTAAGGAACAGATTGCACTATGAGGTATTTACAAGCATGTTTTGGGATTTGGGTATGCCGCGGAAAATTTGCAGAAACTTCTCGCCTAAAACTTTGCCCGCAATCGTGAACATCATGAACAGAAATCTAACCATGGAGCATGCTTGGATTCACTGACTCAAAAAGGATAACTACTGCTCAGTGTGAGTGGTTTCTTTAAATTAACGTAAAAAGAACGAATGCTCAAAGCTGAGCATCCGGATCCCTCTTCGATGAAGCTATCGGATGAATGTTATACTTACATACAAAACTATAACATATTCCTGAATTACCCAATGAAACTTAGTTAAATACCGTGAGTGGCGAGATACGCGCAACAAGTCAGCGAAATGTTTCGAACACTCTAATCCCGTATTAGCTGTCGCCAATCATTTATTTATTTCTGTTTATTTTGGAATGCACTCGCCGAAACTATTGTTGCCGCTTCCAGCTTCGAACCATCCATTCGAAAATTTTTTACGGATTTGTTGCTTAACGATTTGACAGCACCTGCCTATTGACTCATGGTAAATAATGAACTGGACTATACGTGATATTAAATGATTATTTGTTATTTCTGTTTATTAACGAACATATACTATGCTATGATAATTGTTAAGCTGTGTGCTGTTTGTAAGCCTAGAATACTGGAATATTCAAACTTATATTTCAAATAGGAATGTTGCAATACTGAGAATTTCTTCGACGTGTCTGTCTCCTTTATCACCACTACGATTTTCGAAATGATTCCGTACCAACTAGTTTACTTCGAACTCTTATCACGAACTCCATTAACCATCTTGACAAATGCGTCCTTCAAAATCGGTTGCTATCAACCTTCATCTTCAGTTTTCCTAAGGGTTGACATACAATTCTTCAATCAACAGAGTTCTCGTAGTTTGTTTTGTCATCGTGCGTTTTGGTCCTTCTTGCTTTGCATTTCGAGCCAAATCTTTGTTATTCATATCATCCTAATGGCATTGAACTTTATACCTCCTTCTCCGTGATGATGCTAATCAGTCTGTGCGCAAACGACTGACTAAACACCAATTTGGCGAATAATCAAAGAGAATCGAAATAAAATGAAATGCCTGAGCTATCAACCAGAAGTGACCACTAGTGCGGATACATCGATGCTTCCTTCATGGTTACGACATTCGCCTGTAACACAGAGACATGCTGCCGATTCGCACTAATATGTGCAGCAAATATTTCCGGTGCGCAGAGGTTAAGATGATTAGCATGTTATAGATTTTACTCCCGTTTCTGACCTAAAACTTGATACGCGTTTTGAAATGGATCAATTTGACCACCATCTGGAGTGACTGCTGGGATGGGGTACGCATTTTCGGTTGTAGCTAAACAGCATTTTACACAAGAGAACAAAGCTTTTTAAATAAACAGACGCTTTCGTTTTAAATGCGTTTATGTTTTAACCATCAACCAAATTTTGAGAATTAGTAAAAGTGTTTTGATTGATGAAGCCCTTGCAGTATTACCGAGTGATAAGTCAACATGATTTTTTTATCTCGAATCTATTCACTTCTGTCTTTGTAGTTTTTATTGCAACAATCTCAAAGTTGAAACCCCTCAAACCTCTCTGTTTGATTTATGTTACTATGCCCTGATAGTATTGAGCATTATTGAGCGGAGACATTGAATGCTCATTATCTACATCTAGATGACCTGGGCAAGTCACAAACGCAAATATGCGGACAATTTAGCAGGTTTTGCGTTCATATTGGCATAATGCCAGTGACCTTTGCTCTTGTACTGTAAACTGTTCTGTGTAGATGGGAAAGAAAAACCCACCAATCCGAAAAGTTCAATTTTAAATAGAATCGTGAGATTGACGTCAAAGTCACATTTACCTGTATACGATCGGAATAATTGTCAAGGTTCAACACACCAGAACCGGATACTTTTTTTGTCTCAACCATTGTGCGTAGATCCGCCAAGAGACTCATGTGCTTCGACATGTCAGTAGCAAGTACCTTGAAAAAAATGTCAGCTTTTAACTCCCATGGTTGCATCAAAATTCAGAATTTATTTATAAAACCATATTTTCGATCGAGTAAATGCGGGAGACCTAGAAATATTAACCGGCAATCATGGACAGTACAACAATACAAAGTTATTCGGTACGCATATAAGGGATCACATCTAATGAGTGTTACACATTGTTAGAAAAATTGACCAGAAACAAAAACTAATAATGGGATCCGTTTTGTTTGATGAACAATACGGCATACTGAAGATTACCATGACCAACTGTATGAGGTGTAACATACGAATCTTTAGTTGAAAAAGTAATAATTTAAACATAATTTACAATATAAGTGATAGAGTTTGTTAAAACTGGTCAAGCTGGTGTCAAATCGATTTGAGCAGCATTACTCGTCTGCAAGCTGGAGAGGAGCAGATACAGCTCTTGGCTGCTGAACGCAGATCACGCCGCCATCGTGCAACTGACGCCCTACAACCGAGTTCTGCTTATCGTTGCAAACGCTAAGGAAGAAATTGTTCTTACCTATTTGAACTGCTTATTCATTCAAAAAGCTGTAGAAGATGAAACTTCACGCGATTGTAATAATCGACATCGACCGAAGGAGGCCAACACACTCGTGCACTTATGTAACGTTGAGGCATGTACTACAGTGCCAATTGAACAGCTAATAGGCAAATATCTGATCTTGAAAGCATAAAATGGTCCACGGACAAGCATGCTTCCTTGGGCTCAACTTGATAAACTTTGATTCAGATATCCACTAATAAGCAATCCCAGCATACAGCAACAAGAGCTATCCTCGCTTTTCGATCAATAACAGTGTGTGTGCGTGTTGGCATCCGTCGGTGGATGTCGACCATGGATGTACATCACATCGCATGAATTTCATGTTTTGCAGCTTTTTGAATGACTAAACAGTCCCATTCTGGAGGAACAATCTCTCCCGCAGCGCTCGCAACGAATAACAGTGTAGGCAATCTTGAAATCTCATGCTAGAATCAACATTCTGAATACGCGTCATTTATTGATTCGATTCTGAACTCGTTTAGAAATTCAGACTGCGTAGAATAATAAATGAAGTTCCTTTTATTTATCTTATTATTAGGCTTACTAAAATGATGTGAAATCGAAAATACACCATTTTGATTAGCAAATTTGAAATTGAAATCCACTGTTAAATTGGGTTTGTACATTTAGACGTTTTGTTTATATTGTGGCTTCATTTGGTCGATATCGACCATGTATGTACATCATAATCACATGATGGTTTCATGTTCCGCAGCTTTTAGAGTGACTATACAGTCCGGTTCGGGAGTGTCAATCTCCCCTGAAGTGCTCACAGCGTTAAAAAGTCTCGGTCGATCGGCGTCAGTTGCATGCCGACGTCGTGACTTAGGTTCAGCAGCCAAGAGCTCTACCCCAGCTTAAGTATGACGGATTACACAGTACCTCCAAAGTGAGCGGTCAAGAGCTAGTTCCTCCCAAATACCAGAATAAAAACTGACTCATAGACAAACGCTCCAAAATCGAAATTGTAAGGGTTGTGCGCAACACAATCCAGAAATTATATTTATACCGTCAGAGATTTATTGTCAAATTTGACACTATTGAAAAACTATTGAAACTAATGATCTATTCTATAATAGAGGTTTTGGATTTGATTTAGATGAAAATGTACTCAGGTTCAGTATTATAAAGGTGCGTTTTCGGATTGGTTAAAGCAGTTTTTCGGTACCGTTTTGCTTCTGACACAGAAGCATCGTTGAACATGGTTTAAAGTGTATTTACCTGACCAATCCTGATTTATCTCTGATAAAATGACTAGATTATTAGGATTGGTCGTGTAAATGTAGCTTAATCCTGAACGCTTTTCTTACCGGAATTCTTGATCTAACGAAGCTTCTGTGTGTGAAGCGAAACGTTACCAAACATCTGTTCTAATTAATTCATTGCAAACATTATTTTTAGTAGCAAACAATTAACAAGCGGTCTAAAATAAATTCGAAAATCTAGTTGGTTCAATATTGTGATTATTATTACATTACAATTACTATTAGATGAGATTTCACAAACTCTATATTTCTATAATACAATCTAGTTTGTGAAAGGCTCGCATATAAGCCCTACAGTTTAAATATAACGGATGCCAGTCCTCTAGATCCACGAGTCTGGTACGATACATTCGAAACGACTTCATCATTTGAACAAACCTATCAACTAACACCGTTGCGACTACGAAGGTTAGTGGAACTCGATTTGCGCTAACATGCCATCGTTGGATATGTTTGGTACGATTAAAGTTTCTAATCACATGAGCCCATACTCATGTGGATTGGGTTTGAACCCATGATCACGAACAAAAATGCTCATTTGCATGCATTTCCAACACACACAAACCCCATGAAGGGTTTTTTGATATTTACACTCATCACGTGGGAACAGTAGGATCAGGATCTACACGCGCATGTAGTGTAACTCGATTTAAGCTCGTTGATGGTGGAAGCATGTGCTCAAGCATGCTCATCCAAACTGCCAAGCCGTGTCCTGGTTTAAAGTGTACAAAACGTGTTTTCCAACCGCTGGGATATTGTGTTTTGGTGAAAATGGCCAAACGTATCAGTTAGAGCAATCTATAGAACTTTTCATAGTAGGAAGAGTTGATAGAAGATATATAATGACATTAATTGCCGTACGATCTACAGTAATCCCGCTGATATATCTGGCATGTTGTTTATCAATATGTCAAATGGGTAAGCCTCACTAGGAAATTGAATATCCTCTAAAAACCTACCAACTCAATGACCATTCTTCGCAACGTTTGTCGCTTCTTGGCACCCAATGAGGTGAAAATATCACAGTCTGGTTCGTTGAGTACCTTGAACGCAACATACAAATGGTGATTTTCCAATACTGAGACGTCGTTATATTGAAGCGCGAGATCATGTCCTGCAATGAAAAATTAAAAAAAAACAATTGAACATAATATGTTCTGAGTGCGATCAACCAGGATCTCTGCAATCATAGATTTTATTGAATTATGAAAACCACAGTGAATCAGAGATTAGCGCGTGTTTTGTTGAGATGCGTAATATAATCTTGGTTAACTCTCGTTGACTTCTGATCCAAGATGCAAATGTCGAATAAGCATTAATTTAGAAAATATTCCGCAGGGGTATATCTCGATGTAATAAACCTTTGATAACGAAACAGGTTTGGCAAACTGGTTGACGTTGTATCGACCGCTCTTGGGATCGGGATTGAAAAACGTGATTCTCAGTAGGACGAGAATAAGTACCACGTCCCGGCTAATGTTTTACATCAAGTAACCAGTTTCTTGTTGTTGATATTGACCTTTGATGTACACTACAAGCGCATGTCACTTTCATACTGTACAACGTTTCAAATAAACAAACTGTTCGATTCTGGAGGAACAATCTCTTCCCGAATGATCACAGCGATAAGGTGTACTTAGTCAATCGATGTTGGTTGCACGCTGATGGTGTGATCAACGTACAACGGCGCAGAGCAGTATCTGTTCGTTCCCAGATTGTATATTGCGCTTTAAGAATTGCCACCTAAATCAGCAACACATTAACAAAACAATATTTGATAACTTGACGGACCATAAATCACATTAATAACTCTGCTTGTTTTCAAAAATATTCATTTGCATGCTTTTCCATCACACACACCCCACGACCGGTTTCGTGCTGTTTGCACTCATCACGTAGGGACAGTAAGATCAGGATCGGCATGCGCTTGAAACAGTGGAGGAATGGTAATCAAGTAGCGCTTGTATGCCACTGTTGGATAAGGCTAGTACGACCAACCTGTTCAATCCCATGTGTCCAAACACATGTTTAATGGGGTTAAACTCATAACCATGAACCAAAATATTCATTTGCATGCATTTGCATCGCACACACACCCCATGACCGGTTTCGTGCTGTTTGTACTCATCAGGTAGGGACAGTAAGATTAAGATCCACATGCGCTTGAAACAGTGGAGGAATGGTAAACAGGTAGCGCTTGTATGCCACTGTTGGATAAGGCTGGTACGACCAACCTGTTCAATCCCCTGTGTCCAAACACATGTTTAATGTAGTTACACCCATAACCATGTTTGCATTTCTAACAAATGCTATGCAAAGTGGCTTAATTAAAACGATAGATTCAGAGTAATTCAAGGTAATTCAAATAACTTACAGTAACCATAGATTAAAACATATGTATAGCATAAAAGCAACATGAATGTTCCGTCAATATGGAAAGTCAGCTTGTGTATTCCGGTGCGAGGTTGGATTTGGTCAACATATATACTTGTCAAGTTCAGCCTTGAAAATGTTCAGGCTTGATGCAGAAATGATATGTGGGGGCAGAGAGTTCCATATGAAACAATCTCGGCTGGCTAAGAAGAACCTTGGACAATGTGATCTAGAGTGTGGAATGGGTAATTTGTAGCCCTGCGATCTGCTACCACGTGCTTCTTGCCGACGAAACGGGTGTTCAAGTAGCTGATCCACGGTATGCAGAATGTTGAACAGCAGGATCAAATTCAGATAACATAGACATTGTTCCAAAATTGGTAATTGATTACAAAATAAATAAAAAACAAACAAATTCCATGATTCGCGTACCCGAATTTATTAGAAATTGATTCGTAAAACCAGGATGGTCCACATCGTGTACTGCCGAAGCGAAAATCACAGCCAAAATTTCCAGTTCACTAAAGACATCCTAAAAAATTAAAATTTCTTTTTCAAAACTGCCGCGAGTTTTTTCTTAGGGAGATTCAATATCGTAATATTGTGAAAATAATCTCTCTTACACCATAAATGCCGTGAGTGCAAGTCAAATAAACACGTGCAGTACATTGGGTATTATTGAACTTTGGAAAATTGACATTTAAAAAGACGATGGTGCATTGATCAATAAGATTGGGAACCGTTGTTAACTAGCAAGAAGTACAAAATATTTCCCGTTGTTGCAATTCTGCATCAGACTGGGACATATTCAAACTACTTTAAAGCCGGAATATTTTTTCCATTGGGTAATAACGATTTCATCAATTGACAGGTTATTTCAAACTAATATCGATTTTATTAATGTTAAAATATTATTTTAGATCAAGGAAGCAAAATAATTCAATGTATTTAAGAATGAACAGGAATCCATAATTAAGAATTGAAAGTTTACAATGAATCGGAAAGCAACCCCGCAATTCCAGTGAATATCAATTACGGATACGGGATTTTGTCCTAGCTGAACATTTGCTGGGCACAGCGTGGAAGTGATATTGTGACCATGTGAAGTGCATTAGCTATGAGCACAAATAATGAATTTTCGAATGGTATGCAGAACTTTACCCTTTGAGGCAACGCAAGAGCAAGAAGCGCCGATAAGATCGATGATAATAGTTGCAAACTCGTAATAATTCGAGTTTGATTTCATTCGAACGGTTCGAGCGACAACTTATTCGTAATCATTAGATATGGGACAAAGTTAGCCCCAATCGAACGATATCAATTCAATAATTTCGGTCCAAACGCTTGTGCAGCGGGGCATAAAAAATTTTTTGTACCGGTTGGCACGAAATCGACTGGCTAATCAGATCGAAGTGACGACCGGGACAGACATGTTGAGGATCGCCGTTGTGATCGTTTGCTTGCCTATACAAGATAAGCTTGTGTTTTTTTATTTGACTTGTGCGTAATAAGCGCCCTTGACCAATCGGCTACTCTTGTGTTGTGGGATTCGTGGCTGAATGCAATTTGCTTCGGATGGATTGACCTCGGGAATCGATGTGCGGGTTACTGTTTGACCGAACGGTGATAAGTGACCAAACGTGTGCCGTGTTGACCTGAGATGACCTGACGCAATCAATTTCAGCTTCTCACCCCAGCTTCCCCCCCACTCGCTGCAATATGGCGAGGTGTGAAACCTTATTGGGAAAGAATTCATGTTGATGACGAAGGCTTCTAAGAATACGGTCAGCAATGAGGATGTTGCGGAGATGTACACAATCTTGCGTACCGTTCTTAAGCAGATTAGGATTTACTCGTATGTCCCTTAGTATGCACTTGAAATAAACAAGCATACATATCGGAGGGGGGGCGTTGTTTGCATTTGCACACAAACTAAAAAATACAGGATTAACACTGCGTGAAAGGAAGAAACTTAGGATTTATTAGATGGATGCGATTCAAAGCTGAACCGTGTTTGTAGTGACACCCTTGATCTGAAGAAGATTCTGTGACAGAAGCGACAAGATATCCAACAGCTAATGGTGTTGAATTTTCTATCTAGAATACGTTTTACGCATCGTCGAAAATTAAACCCGCAAACATGAAATTATTTTATTAATATTATTAGTATTATCGTTTAGCAGCTTTGTGGACAAAGACACGCGTGGTATTAACGAATTTATTTATATTGAGTCTTCCTCCTTCAGCCCGTAGCCAGGTGAAACGAACAGAATGACCATTCAACAATATATTTTGTTCTTTTTAATTATCGACATTTGTTCAACATATTAATATTTAAGCGTGTCGATTGACAGTGTCACTATCAAGACTAAGAAACTGTATAAAATCCAATACCACGTTTATGTGTACCGAATTCGGAAGGCACAAATGGGCTCCACAAATGTTCTTCGTCCAGCCTCAAGGTCAGACATTGTAACGGTTGAAAAAAGAGCGATGTGGGTGAAAAATGTTCACTATTATGGCGGAGAAGTCAATTTATCTCTCAAGGTAGCGATCAATTATGTACGGCGTGGTTCACATCCCACCGACTTAAACACAAACAACTATTCAGTTATGTGAAGCAGCCTTATTTCTTGAAGTGTAGGCCAAGAACAAAAGCAAGATCAATCAGCAATAACATATGTTTTCAACCGTATTTGGACGTGGAGACTATGCCCTAGATTTAAATTTCCCCAATGTATTCGTCAAACTGTATATTGGGAGAATTTTTTTCCATGGATTTCGATAGAATTGATACTTCAATGATCGCTGGACGTCAGCTTTGATTGTCGCTATATGTAAGCTCCAACAGAAAAATTATATTTAATGTTAAACGTAATTTGAAGGTTGCTGTGTCCAGAATCTGACCTTGAAAAAAAATATTTCGATACACATTTTTGGGCTTGAAATTTGACGTCCGTTACATATTTGGGCTATTAAAAACGATCGAATATGCTAAATATTATACAATGGTTGGATTGTTTGCAATTGAAATATAAACAGAATAAATCAATATTTTTTGGCTTAAGCAAACTAGAATTAAACTAGGTAACCAATAACTGAATGAAACATCAGAAGGTCCTGGGTATCAGACGCGTTTCAAGTAATTTTTAAAATAATTTATAATAGTAATCGTTAGTACGATGCATCCCCAAGCTGAAATTATTTCCAATTAAGAATAACTTGATAAATTACAAAATTGCTTTACATTAAATATGCAAACGCTTTCAAATTAGCATTTTGTTTCACATCAATATAAATCCTATTATATCAATCACAAATATCTATGAAACATGCAACAATTTTAGAATTCTCGTACCTATTTTACAACTGTTAAATATATTTTTATCTTTTCGGACAATTTTCAGTAATAGTGATGAAAATGCACACACGTTTGAAATTTTCGCTTTTACATGCGTACGGGCACATCTCATTAAACAGTTTGGTCGGGGAACTCTTATCAATCAGTGGCATACAAGCTGAAACCTGGTTTACCATTCCTACAATATCTAAAGGCTTGCGAGTCCTGATCGAACTGTCCCTACATGATGAGTACAGACTACACGTAACCAGTCGTGGACTGTGTATGATAGAACTGCATGTATATACGGATTTGTGTTCAAGTCCATGAGTTTACCCCATCCACATACGTTTGGACACAGACGACTGACAACTTTGGTCGTGCCAGCATTATCCAACTGTGGCTTACAAGCACAACTTGTGTACCATTTTTGCACTGTTTCAAGCGCACGCGGATCATGATTCTACTGTCCCTAAATGATGAGTGCAAACAGCACGAAACCGGTTCCGCTTGTGTGTGTTTGTGATGGAAATGAAAGCAAATGAGTTTTTATGCGTGGTCATGTTTTCAAACCCTTTCTTCTGGAGTGCGGGCTCATGTGATTGAACAGGTTGGTCGTACCAACCTTATCCAACAGTGACATGCAAGCGCTACTTGTTTACCATTCCTCCATTGTTTCAAGCGCATGCGGATCTAGATCGTATTAACACTACATGATGAGTTCAAACAGCACGAGAGACTGGCCAATAAGTTTCTTTTACTATTACATTTACTAGTAAATATGTTGAGTTTTCATTCTTCACTCCAGATTATTGAAGCAATGTGAATATACAGGACCATGATTCACATACTTGCAGTGGTTCTGCTTGAAGCAAATAATGCGATGTTTGCGTCACGTCAGCGGCATGCAGTGCGTTGTGATAAGGCACATTTTGATGATAATTCGACTCAATTCGGAGTAAATAACGCACGAGCCGCGTTGGATCTATCGAGAATAGTCGAATGAGATCCCGTTTCTAAAATGTAGATTTGAAACGACAAAGTTTAAAGTCATATTCATAATTACAAATAATATATTGTTCAAAATAATAATGATGGATTTAATGAGTTTGACCATTTAAGAAAACAATGTGAAGCCGTTTATATACGCGCCTGTCATCTGCTAGGCATGTTAAGGGGGGATTTTCTGATGTTTTCGCTTATGATGAACACTTATATACACCCGGTTCTAGACTATGCTGCTTAAGTCTGGATACCATGGATTCAGAAAAATATTTTTCTCCGAATTGCTTTATATCTTCGAGCGTCTAACCTTGTCTATGGTATTCAAAATATGACATACGTCGAGGGCCTGAGACGGTATGACCCGAGGAGTCTTTCACAACGGAAAATGCGAGACGATCTTATCGTTGAAATTAAAGTTCTTTCCACTGTTTCCCGTTCCTTGGATAACTTATTCCTAATTCGAAATTCAAGCGACATCCCAGGACACGGTTGCATGTTGGAAATACCACAGGTAATTTTATTTGGTGCATGTTTGTTTTGTTTGAACTTTCCTAGCTTCAAATTTGGTAAACTCCAAAATTTTAGCTATATTCAAATCGAAATTTGATGACAATATGTCAGATAACCACTATTAACAAAATATCACAATCATGGGATTTGATAGATTTTATTTATACACACATATACATCTGTACACTAACTTCGACTCTGTAGTTACTGCGAATTTAATTGCATTTCCAACCATAAATCATGAGAGGTACCGCGTATAAACTTATAATACTTCCATATTACAACAAGGTATAGTCAAATAAATGCTACATTTCTTCATATCATACGATATGGTACATATGTATGTTGCCTTGGATGAAAGGTTGTGTCCATGTAAGCAAACTATGCTCAGAATGTAGAAATATAATTAGGTTAGGCAACAGATGTTAAATAAAAACTTGGCTATTTTCATCTGGAAGTGATGAGCTATAGTTGCATTTGAATAGGCTGCAATTTTTAATAAATTTGGAATGGTTTCTCTTTGCAAAACATTTTTCACAACGGCAACACTATGAAACCTAAAGCTAGTTCTGGTACATTTTCAAAAAACTTGTTGAACCCAGGTAATATTTATCATCTGAAACTATCCATTTGTAAAATATCATCATTCGACCGAACTGCATACGAATATTAATTACCGCGTTTGATTGAAACAAAATCTGCTGGAATCCCTCAATTTTTGTTACAGAAATCGATAAATATGTTGAACGATCAACAGTAGAAACGTACCAGAAATATTCGATAAGCAGTTGTCGTTAGAGCATGCCCACCAGAAAGTTTGTCAATTTCGAAAATGTCTGCACCCCAAGAATCCAGTGTTTGAGAGAACCGCTGCACAACACGCAAGGTTACGAATGCATAATGGCAAAACTCGGTATAAAAAATGGTAGAGAGATAACTGAAATATTATTTCTGATAATAGCATATTATGTTTGTACAATATGACAGAGTGGGATGGGATATGTAAGAAGGATTAGAAGCAATTCAAGTTAATATACTGCAAAAAATATTTGGCTTTCTTATATCTGTAATAATTGTCTCAAAAAATTATAAACAATCACGGAATGCAAAATTCACGGATATTTTGCGAAGGTGGCTTTCACCCAAGTTCGCCAAGTGAAAATGATTGCATCGATTAATGCTCTTGATCCTGCTATTTTCTATTTCTTCAAATTAGCATCCAATTATGCCTGGTTCTACATCCCAGTATAGTATACATTCTTTAGGCTATTAGATAACAGCAGAGAAAGTTGTATCATATTATGGGGGTGAGGGTAATTTGCGTAAATCGACGCAAAATTACATTCTGCATTAATTTATGTTCGCTGGTGTTATTCATCTTTGAGCAGAAAGCACTTGCTGCACAAGGACGTTTTCAAAAGAGACAATAAATCTCTCCGCGTTGGCCTTACGAGTTGGGATGAACTTGCTCTTGGCCGCTCACATTGGAGGCATTGTGTAAAGCGTCGTCTGCAAGCTGGGGAGGAGCAGATACATCTCTTAGCTGCGGCGTGCAACTAACGCCCTACAACCGAATTCTAACTATCGTTGCAAGCGCGGCGGGATAGAATATCACTCACGAATCGGATTGTTTATTTATTCTAAAATCTGCGAAGGTTGAAACCATCATGTGATTGTGATATACATTGATGGTCGATATTGATCGCCTATACATTTATGCTATTAAGCGCGACTTGAACGTACACGCGAATGAGATTGCTAAATTCCTAATTAAGAATGTTTTCTTGTGCGAAACGCTGCGTTGCTGCACTTGCTTATGTTGCAAGTGCTTAATCGTCGGTTAGAGGTTATAAGCAAGCCGTGTCGGTGCATTTTTTGCTAAATGAGCTTTGACCTGAATTATCAACATATTCAACTGCAAACTGGGTGTCAAGACAATAACTATTACAAAAGAACAACCTGTCTAATGAGTATTTAATCAGTTAATGGAAACTGGATTACCTACCCGAGTACGTCATCAAGGTGGCTGATAAGAAATTAATGTATATATATATATATAGTTTATGAGGTAAGATAAGTTGAAAATGACAAATGGTGGTTTCTGTTTCGAAAGTTAAGTTAATGACCGACCAACACCTTATGGACAATAGCTCCTAACGTAACCAACTCTTTCCCGTCCCCGGTCCAAAATCATCCATATTTTGTTAATAAACCAGTCAAACAGCGAACAATTAACCTACCCAATCCAAGCTATCGAAAAAGCGTAAATGTTCGAGTGTTTATTGAGCGTGAGACAAATATTGATTCAAGAACCTAATAATTAAAATGAGAGCATATGTGTGTCGCTTATCACTTCAGTCTGATTTTCAAAGCGATAGCCTGCCTACTGATTCGTTCAAGCACTCAGCACAATAGTTCGTTTGTTCGACCTTGAAAAATTCCACATCACTTCACATCTCATGATGTTCTGTATCACTTTATTTCACGGACAATTCTTCAGATAACTAAGTGCTCATTTTCATACATGTTCATCACACACGCCACCCTACGACCGGTTTTTTGGCTGTTTGCACTCAACAGGTACAAACAACCTGTTCAATCAAGTATAAGAAAACATGTAGATAGGTCGTGAACCCATGATCATGAACAAAAATGCTCATTTGCATGCATTTTCAACACGTACACACCCCACGACCGGTTTCGTGCTGTTTGCACTCATTAGGTATCGCCATTAAGATAAGGATCCATAAAGGTGTGAAACAGTGGAAGAACCCTATCTACGTGTATTTGGACACAATTGATTGAACAGGTTTGTTGTACCAACCTTATCGTACATACAAGCTCAACTTGTCTTGTGAAACCTGTTTTATGTAGTCAGATATTTTTGCGCTTCCCACTCTTGCATTGTAGCGAAAAGCGGTGTTCTGTAGTTAATCGCATAATGAATGCTTAGCGCTCTTCTCAGATTTACATTATACCGTCTACAATGCCACATCGCAATATTCATGCAATCTCCAAGCGTTGCAGTTTCTTTTAACTGATCGTTGTATAAGTTTACGTTGAAACAAACGTTTCACATATCGAAAACCTAACCTTACAAATAAACTGCATAGAACCCTTTTGATAACAGGTTTCCGAACAAACACTTGCCTCATTTAATTCCAAGTCATGAGCGGTAACGATACCGTTGATTGGCATTGCGCAACCTTCAATTATCACCAAGCCAGCTGCATCGGGTGATGTGACGTTCGTGTCGGATGTCTTGTCTGCCAAAGAATCTTGTTTCCCGCTGGGTGGACCAACATTGGCTCTGAAGCCGTCACCTTGCTTGCCAGATAAAGCTCCCTGATCCGGTTGTCCAGTAGAACTATGGGACTGACCACTGCTTCGCCGACGCTCCAACATTTGCTCGATTTCTTGATTCGCTTGAGCATCTTTTTCGTCTTCTAATGGAAAAATATTCATGTTCGACTGTTACGATGATTATACACAAACTGAACAAAAAACATAACCATGCATCGGATAACAATAGAAGAATTATCGACAGGGGGATCATGGTTAAATGCAAATTTTAAAACACACAATCAAGTCTACATTTTTTGCATATTTTTCAAAATGTGAAATCATTTCATTAACCGAATGTGTGTTTGTGTGTGTGAACGCTTACCGAGAAATGTTCCACAAATGTAGGCTGAAATTTCATGTCTCGATTTGTCCGCATTTCCGAAATTGCTCAGTTCCTTGTTGAGTAAACGCTTGAACTGGAGAAAAAAGCATACATGCAACATAGACTCAAGCTGAGTTGTACCCCGGAAACATTAGGTAATATTGACGGAAAATATTCGAATTATAAGTAACTATTGATAATCTAGCAAAACTGAATTTAACAAATTGAACCTCTGAGGTAATTACGGTTAATTCTGAAAAATTGTTCAGAAAAGTGTGCATTCGTAGCCATTCATATATCATTTTGGGCAGACAATTTTGAGCAGGATGAAGTCGGAAGGGTTATTGTAGTCTGAGCGACAACACACATTTTGGGATCATTTAAAAGATAGCCTCTGGGCAACTGGGTGTGCTGCGACTGAATCTTTTTGAACCACCTCGCGTGAAACTTTGACCTCAAAAACATACAAAATTCCAATTGTGGAGTAAGCATTGCAAGCTTGAATTTCCTGGCACTAATGCTTAATTGAATTTACCATCGTGCAACGAACCTGGTATGTGATTTCCAAAAACTAACGAAGGAGGAAAGAATGCAACAGCTAAGCCTCTCGACTCCCTCCAAATAAGGTGTAGGTTTGATGCGATTATTCCATACTAAATATTACATAATCTAAATCACTCACTAAAACACGTATTGAGATACAAAGAATTGCAGCATTCACGCAGCCACTCAGTGACATTACAAACTCCCCATTTCCGAATAAGCTGTCTTCGATAATTGCATTCTGTACTTTTCTGCTCCATTTTTCAATGTCTTCCACGCTCCAAGCGTTGAAGCTTTCATTCAAAATTCGGACACGTCTTTGTTACTGACTATTAGACTTCAGCTGCCTTATAATTCACGGTAAGCATTCGACTAGATTGTTGTTGTTGGTCTCATTCGTTCGATGTCGACCATGGATGTACATCACAATCGCATGAATTTTCATGTTCTACAGCTTTTTGTATCACTTAACTGTCCGATTCGGGAGGAACAATCTCTCCCGCAGCGCTTGCAAAGATTGGCAGAACTCTGTTGTAAGGCGTCAGTTGCACGCCAGCGGCGTGATCTGCGTTCAGCAGCCAAGATCTCTATCTGCTCCTCCCCACCTTTCAGACGACGTTTTACACATTGCCTTCAACGTGAGCGGTCAAGAGCAAGTACTTCCCAAATCACAGGGTCAATGCCAAGAGCTTTCATATCTATTTTGCAAACGTCCTTGTACCGCAAGTGCGGTCTGCTCAACTAGATCATATGTTCACATTACACGGTTATGAGTTATTTCTTTCTCATGAACCAATATTTTCTATACTAAGTTGCCGGGCGATATGCTAATGTTCTTGAATTTTAAATCTTGAGAAGTGTAAATTCCTTATCTAGACACTCGGGTTTATGAGGCCGTTTGACGAAGTTTAGCAAATCTCATTTTTTGCTAATTGAATTAGGTGCTAAGGTGATGTGTTGCTTACATCTCCAAAAATTTACCATTTATCCACTGTTTCAAGGTTCACTGAACCTAATCTTTCTGTCTCCATCTGATGACGGCAAAAATCCAGAAACCGGTAGTGGAGTGTAATTTCGGGAGATGTGAGCAACACATCACTTTAGTCATCCATAAGCACATCGAGTGCTTGACCACGAATCACTATGTGATTCTGTGTTTGAACAAGGTGGTTCGTTCTGCGAACCTTATTCAACAGTGGCATTCATGTATAACCTTGAATTAGGTGATAGTTTACCAAAGTT
Source organism: Atriophallophorus winterbourni (assembly GCA_013407085.1). Classification (NCBI taxonomy): domain Eukaryota; kingdom Metazoa; phylum Platyhelminthes; class Trematoda; order Plagiorchiida; family Microphallidae; genus Atriophallophorus; species Atriophallophorus winterbourni. The sequence goes on along the minus strand of JACCGJ010001298.1, from coordinate 39,788 downwards.
TGTTATCCCGAATTTACGCAGCACCTATATTACACGTGGATTTTGCGGGGTTCTGGATTGAGCAAACATTCCGAATACGTGTAACATGAGATGTCCGTTCGGAAATTGTACCACCGTTTTGCTATGCACCAAAGGATTCAACACGGAAAATTTCAGGTAAAATAAATCTACACTAAAATTTCAATTGAAATATGTTCAATGGTTTTGCAATCAAATGGTTGGATAGAACATGTCTTTGTTTGATATCAATTTTCGGGCAAAGTAAATTGTTAAAACAAATAAGCTGGTTCAGGATAGAGATAGTACATTTTTAAAAAAAACTATATCTTTACACAAATTGAACTCCCTTCGTAGATCATCGAATACTGCATGTGTGACAGATCGTACGCAATGTGAGGGTTACCTTGGAAAACGCCATGTCAGAAACAGGACGTTTTGTCTGAATATTCTCCAGTTGTTTGAGGCACCATTCCAGTTCTTCTAATGTTTCGTTCGCCAAGGCTTTGTACTCTGGAGCTGAAAAAATGATTTTAACATTGTAACTAGAGGACACACTCCACTCGAACATTTTTTGACAGACACAACGCTTTTTCCACGATTACACGATCACCTATCTCTCGTAATAAACACTATGTAATTAAAGTTATCCATAATGCATTTTAACGTTCTATATGAACTAAAATTTACATAAGACGATATAATATTGAGGCTTTTCCACCAAAAATATCACAAATCAATATCTCTACCTTCTCTGGCAGTCATAAATAGCTTGGATGCGATGTAAATTAAGAATATCTGAATTTTTACTAAGAAATTTGTATCTAATTTGAAACATTCTGCGTTAAACCAGAGTTGTGCACTTTAAAGAAACTGAATAGACTGCGATAGCGGCAATATTGAAGTAGTATAAAAAGGCAATAAAATCTTGATAAATACGTTACAATAAGCTGTATGTAAATTCCTTGTCCTCTTTAAATTTACAATACGTAGTTACGGGTAAACAAAGTTATACATCAATGCTACTGTTGCATATGTTTCGTACAACGAACCACGATGTTCAAACACAGAATCACAAAGTGATTCGTGGTCAAGCACTCAAGGCGCTTATGGATGACAAAAGTAATGTTTTGCACACATCCCCCGCACTTACACACCTCTACCGGTTTCTGACTATTTGCGGTCGTCAGGTGGAGACAGCAAGATCAGGTTCGGCGAGCCTTGAAACAATGGTAAAGTGGTTAACAAAGTGCAGGGGACGTAAGCCAAACATTAATTTGTCACCCAAAAGCGCCACGAGTGCATCACCAGGAATCACTATGTGATTCTGTGTTTCAACATTGTGGTTCGTTGTACGACCCCTATGTAACAGTGGCATTCAATTATAACTTTTGTTTACGACTTATCCACTGTTTCAAGACTCACTGAACCTAATATTACTGTGTCCACCTGACGACGGCAATCAGCCAGAAACTGGTAGTGGTGTGTCCGTGTGGGGGATGTGAGCAACAAGTTACGGGTTTCTTTAAATCAGTGAGGTCTTGACCTTGAGCGCACATGGGGAATCAGCTCGCAAGATCAACTCGATCTGGAATTCGGGGACTAAATTTATACTATTTACAATACATGCATAGAAAATAAAAATAGATCTGATCAACATCTACCACTAAACTTCTTTTACCAGTTGATGACATATATTCCCATAAATAGCGAAAGCATGTCTTCAGGAGGCACTGTGGGTTGAACCTGAATAATTTTTTTACCCAGATGGGGCACATCTAAGGCTAATCAAAGTCTATGCTTCATGGATTGCCAAACCAGTCGTTTTCATGTGAAATCATTGTCTCCTAGCTGGCACCGTTGCTAATGGTTACTTTTTCACATGAAGATTTAACATTGTTAGATGATAAATGTCTGTCCGAGATCTCGAAAATGATTGCTGAAATTGTGTTTAGTAATCTGCCTAATAAACGACAAAACGCATTTTTCAGTAGTCCAAATTTTCCAGATTTAGGTCTACAGACATTATCGGATAGAAGCAAGTCAAGTATTTGAGTGCCACCCTTTACGTATACCTTATTTGGATTTGTCATCTCAACTCTCTACAAACTGAAGGTCTTAGCATTTTTGTGTTCAATCGCTTGGTGTTAAATTTGAGCTTATCTCCCACTTCAACTTTTTCTCTACATAACCTCACATTTTGTACAGTTGGCCTGCAAAATTCAAGACACATTGCCAAGAGATTTATTGGTTAAACAATGAATCACGATCAGTTTACACGCAAGTTCTTTTCCTTATTAGGGTATATTAGAAATAAATTTGAACAGCTTAGTTGGTATCATGCGATCAAGTTTTAAATATTATCCTCAATGATACTTCAAGCTGCATGCTGCATGACATTCTCCTCAAGAGTCAAGATTCTTCTAAGGTTTGATTGAAGTATTTCCTATTGCATTCCAGAACGCTTTCAAATCCAAGGTCATTCATTGCATTTATATCAAGAGCTCTTCACCAATAGGTCTAGCTTATTGAACAAATGCAGTCAAATTTATCTCTTTGATAATATATATGATACATGCGAATATTTTTCTGCTGAAATTTTGAAGAATCCTTTTTCCATTCAACATTTGTTAGAAGTTGGAATGTCGATCATTATTTGGATAAGTTGTGGTGTTTCCTTTCAATATTTATCTAGAACATTTTCAAGTTTCACATTGTAAATAACCTTCATTTGACCAGTTCAAAACAAAATAATTGATTTTGGAAGTGCTTAAATATATAAATTGTATGATGTGAAAGGTTGCAATGATGATAAATAAATAAATTAACGGATAA